>OX344723.1:45556658-45796713 GCA_947034835.1 Ballota nigra | reverse complement strand
TGATCCTTAGCTTGGGCAGGCTCAGCTGCTCATGCGAGCCAGTGGACCCCATCACCACCTTAGACACTAGGTCCACAAGAGCCCTGTACTCAGACTTCAGGGTGCTGTTGTTCTGACGAGCTCTAAACTCGGATGAGCCTGTCTTAGTCCACTTCCCTAAGATTTCTCCTTCAGAATTCTCCTTGTAGACCCTGGGGTTGATGCCTAAGGATGGCAACTGATAGACCTCCTTGATCACCCTCCTCAAATCAATCTCCACTTCCTCCGTATTGTAAAAAGGGCTCGCCGTCGTCGTCCTTCTCTCCAGTCGGCTTCAAAACAGTTACCCTGGTAAAGAGTTCCCCCTTTCTCACAAATAGGTTGAAGTAGGCTTCCACGACCGCTTTTGGAAGCACAGAGATAGGGCACAAGGTGAAATATATTTCCAACCCAGCTTTGGAGATCCAGTTGAAAACTGGTTTGATCTCCTCAACATTGAGACATATACCTTCCATGGAGATGACTTGCTCCATGTGTACCAGTCTGTTGTTGACAATATCCTCAAACTTATCTGTTGTCCAGTTGGATTTTAGGAATGCCATTGATTTTGAAAGAGATTTTCGAAAAACTGTGTGTGTTTGAGCAAGAGAATACTCAGTGTGCAGAAGTGCTTTGTGTTTGCGTAAAAACCTCAAAATGGCATTCTTGATTGATTAGAACAAGTCAGTTACTCAGACGTGGGGTTGAGATTAATTCCTGAATTTGAAAGGTTTCGAAATGAAGGGCCAGGATTAATCTCAGTACCAATCAATTACCCAAGTCAGTCATATTCCGTATAAAATGGACACGTATATGAAAAAGTAACTGAAGCATTAAATGCTCCGCTGCGCGTGGGTTTAAATATGAAAAGGCGCGCTTTTAATGAAAACGGAATGCATTTAATAAAGATTTTCAGGACGAAGGACTCAAAGAGACGCTTGAAATTCACAGTAGTTAGTATAGAACCCATACCTATCAGGGAGACATTGTAGCACCCTGATACCTCGCTGAGTCGAGTCTGCCTGAGTTCCCCCTAAACTCTATACTGACTGCTCTCCCGGATCTAAGAGACCTAACTCCACTGACAGTTCCATAAATCTTGCTTCAGCCAAAGGCTTAGTCAAGATGTCAGCTCTCTGCCTGTCAGTGTGAATTTTCTCCATCCTAATGTCCTTCTTCTCCACATGATCTCGAATGAAGTGATGCCTAATATCCACATGCTTGCACCTTGTGTGAAGCACTGGGTTCTGAGTAATTGCTATAGCACTATTGTTGTCACAATAGATTGGAACCTCATTAGCAAATACTTGGTAGTCCCTCAACTGTTGTCTCAACCATAGAATCTGAGCACAACAACTACCTGCAGCCATATACTCAGCCTCAGTTGTGGATGTTGCAACTGAACTCTGCTTCTTGCTAAACCACGAGATTAACTTACTACTCAAAAACTGACATGTCCCTGAGGTTGATTTCCTATCGATCCTACAACCTCCATAATCTGCATCTGAATAACCTGTCAGTTCTAAGTTGTCATTTGAAGGATACCATAGTCCCATATTGACTGTTCTTTTCAAATACTTAAGTATCCTCTTAGCAGCCTCCAAATGACTTTTCTTTGGATCAGACTGATACCTAGCACACACACCAACTGCAAACGTAATGTCAGGCCTACTTGCAGTTAGGTACAATAAAGAGCCTATCAGCCCTCGATACTCAGTCTGATTTACTGAAGTCCCTTCAGTGTCAGGATCCATCTTCCAATTTGTGTTCATTGGGATCCTGGCTAGATTGTTGTTCTGAACACCAAACTTATGAATCAAGTCTCTTGTATACTTGACCTGATTAATGAAGATACCTTGATCAGTTTGTTTGACCTGCAATCCTAAAAAGAAGTTCATCTCTCCCATCATTGACATCTCAAATTTACCAGTCATCAACTTAGAGAATTTCTCACAGAGCTGATGATTTAGTGATCTAAATATTATGTCATCCACATAAATCTGGACCAAGAGAATGTCATCACCTTCAGTGATCCTGAACAGTGTCCTATCCACGGTTCCCTTCTTGAACCCATGGTCTGTCAGGAATTGAGAGAGGGTATCATACCAAGCTCTTGGTGCTTGCTTAAGTCCATAGAGTGCTTTCTTCGAATTGTATACTCTATCTCCAACCTCAAACCCGGGAGGTTGTTCAACATATACCTCTACAATGAGTACACCATTCAGGAAGGCACTCTTGACATCCATTTAATACACCTTAAACTTCTTGTATGTTGCATATGCAAGGAACAACCTGATAGCTTCCAACCTGGCCACTGGAGCAAAAGTCTCATCATAGTCTATTCCTTCAGACTGACAATACCTTTTTGCAACCAGTCTAGCCTTGTTCCTTACCACAACACCATTCTCATCCTTCTTGTTCTTAAAGACCCACTTGGTACCAATAACACCTTGGTGCCTAGGTCTATCTACCAGTTCCCAAACCTGATTCCTTGTGAACTGATTCAACTCATCTTGCATGGCTATGATCCAGTTCGAGTCAGTGAGAGCTTCTTCAATGTTCTGAGGCTCTTGCTCAGAGAGAAAGCAACAGAACGGTGCGTTCTCACCATGGAACCGCCTGGTCCTGACTCCCTCAGTTGGATCACCAATGACTTGGTCAATGGGATGATCCTATAGCCATGTTCTCTTGCCTGGAGTTGTTCCTGAAGTACCTGCAATGTTAGTGTCTACAGGCTCATAGAATTCAGGAAATTGAACAGAAGGGGATGAACCTGAGTCTATACCAAAGGGATTAACAAGCTCAATGTCAGGGACATTGATTCCCCCTTGATGAGGTGACCCAGGAACCGTCTCAGCTGCGACCGCATCTTCATAGACGGTGCTTACCTCAGGTTGAGCCCGTCCCTCAGTTTGAGGCTCAACTATCCCTGGTGTGTTTGGCTTAGGAGTGGCAATTGGTTCATCATCCTGATCATCGTCATCCTCCCATCTTGGAATTGGCACAGTTTTGACCTTTGGATTAGGTTGATTCTTCAAGCTTAGCCTTGTCACTCTCCTTGTGACCTCCTCAGTGTCAGGATTCAACACTCTTACCCTATACTCATTAGCAGATTCATCAAACACAACATGTGGTGATTCTTCCACAACGAGGGTCCTACAATTGTAAACCCTGAATGCTTTACTGACTTCAGAATATCCTAAGAATATTCCTTCATCAAATTTGCTATCAAAGGCTTTCAATTGGGTCTTCCCATTATTGAGGATGAAACATTTACAACCAAATATATGAAAGTAAGAGATATGGGGCTTCCTCTTATTCCATATCTCATATGGGGTCTGTGCATGTTGTTTGTTCAGCATGGATCTGTTCTGAGTATAGCATGCAGTGTTGATTGCCTCAGCCCAGAATTTCTTGGGCAATCCTGACTCAGCCAGCATGGTCCTGGCAGCTTCCTTTTCTGTTGTGGGGTTCTAACTGCAGAAGTCTCATGAGCTATACCAAGTTCATTACAGAAGTCAGAAATATATGAATTTATAAATTCAGTGCCCTTGTCAGATCTGATCTTAGTAATGGACTGATTCTTCTCATTGCTGAGTCTCCTAAGCAAACCTGGAAGCTTCACCTGTGTTTCCTTCTTATTTAACAGGAAAATAACCCAAGTATATCTAGAATAATCATTAATAACCATAAGGGTATATTTCCTACCATTCATACTCACGGGTGTTATGGGACCAAATAAATCCATATGCAAAAGCTGAAGAATCCTGTCAGTGGAATGGGAAGCTTTTTCTTTGAATGAGGCTCTGACCTGCTTTCCTTCCTGACAAGCTTTGCACACATGATCTTTGCTAAAAACTTCATTAGGTAGACCTTCAACAAGTGATTGTCTAGAAATTTTGTTAAGAATCTTGAAGTTCAGGTGGCTTAATCGTTTATGCCATAACCAACTGAGCTCTAGAGAGCTTTTAGCAACAAAACAAGTATTAGGAATAGTGCTGCTCCAATCAGCGAGATAAACGTTACCTTTCCTGATACCTGATAGAAGCACTTGTGTTGATTTGTCCTTGACTGAACATATATTCGATGAGAACTCAATACTGAAACCCTTGTCACAGAACTGACTTACTGATAATAGGTTATGCTTTAGTCCTTCCACAAAGGACACATTTTCCACTATGACTGTACCTATTATCAAGACACCAAAACCTTTAGTAACAACTTTTGAGTTATCACCAAAGGTTACCTGTGGACCATTTTTAGCTTGAAATTCTTGGAGAAGACTCTTCATTCCAGTCATATGCCTTGAGCATCCACTGTCTAGGTACCAAACAACTTTGTTTGAGTCCACTCTCCTTTTGTTGTGATCCATAGCCGCCTGCAAGCAATTCAGGCTTTAGGTACCCATTGGGTGTTGGGTCCTATTGTGTCAGCTGTACCCTTCGGGATCCAGACTTGCTTAACTACCCTGATTGCCTCAGAGTGGTAAATCTGTCTTCCATAAACATCAACATACACAACTTTCTTCTTCTTTGCCTGAGAGGAAGATGGTGTATGAGTGCTAGACTTAGGCTTCACAGGAGCCTGAGTGGGTGCCTTTTGGGCTGGCTTCCTGTTCCTCCTAGGTCTGGGTGCAGCAGGTCTTGGGCCTTATTCTTGATAAGGACCTTGTGTTCTATTCCCCATGTTGGGAAAATCGGGGTGCCCGAAATCTATTCGGGATGAAATTTAAATACGAATTTAAATACAATTATTACTAGCATGGATTAATCCTAATTAATTCAAATAATAATTCCAACAACTAATTTTCATCATGCATGTTAAATTAATTTCACATATTAACTAGGCGGAATAAACAAGTAAATATGCGATTAACGTACCTCTTGTAGTATTTGCCTTTGGATATACGGGACAATTGTAATCTCGCTCTATCAACCTAAAGCCTTCTCAAGTATTTCCCTTTTCACCTCACTTGATCGCCGGTGGGAGACGCTTTCAAGTAATTTAATAAACTAAGGAAAAAGAAAAATATCTATGCTTCTTGATTTTTCCAACACATGGAATTATGTACTTGGGGATGAAATAATCATCCCCTATTTATAAAGAGTAATGGCCGAAAATTGTAATATTTTATGGGCCTAGAGAAAATCTTTTCTTAGACTCTAAGAAATCTTGAATATATCCCATATATTCTTTTCTCCATAATAAAATATTCCACAAAAATCTCACTCTCCTAAATATAGGGTGTAATTTTCGAAATTAATTAAGAGTGAATCCAAGATTTGGATCTTCTTGAATATATGAGATAATCTTGTATTCCAAGAATACTTATCCTCCATAATATTTTTCCAAGAAAATCAACAAAATCTAATCTCTCCTATTACCTTAATTTTCGAAAATTATAGAATAAAATCAGCAAGATATAATCTTTTTATTTTAATCACCTTATCATTATTGGGCTACTTAATGGGCTACTTGAGGGGCCTTAAGGAGAATTAAGATTGGACCTCCTAATGGACTTCTGAATTTCAATATTGAGCCCCAATATAATTCAGCCCATCAATATTAATTATTACCACTAATAAATTAATATTGCACTATCCATCTTAATCCATATTACGATAATATGGGCTCCCGGTTATTATTTCCCGCGTTTAAGATTATCAAGTCCATTAATTAATTAAGCTTCTGAATAGCTCTAAATTAAGTAATATATTTCACCTTGGAGTAAAGACAGCTCAACATTATTATTCGTACAATAAAACTTCTGAGCCCACCAAGGGGACTAATCACACGAGCCGTACTCGCACGCGTTTCTCCGTATTAAATCTTAACAACCGTCGTATGATTAATATTACTGCCCAAGACACAAAGTTCGAAGTCGCAATGATTCTCACCCAACATGAATCAAAGCAGTAACTATTAAGCACACACGGTCCTATTTAAGTGACGGAGATTAAGAAATCAACAACCACTGAGGTCTAATTCTTCACCTTTCAGAACAGAAGAATTTCTCCTCGCTGTAGGACCTCTTCAACACATACTAAATGTGCTAGTGCAATCTCTTAGTCAAGACAGACCAATCTGAGCCTTACACATCGACCTTTCACGGCGGATTGTTCAATTCCACCTAGGTCGTGAAAATGTACGTTTAGTTACAAGTAAACTGTTAATGTTGTCTTCCGTGATCGGGTATCACCACATTAACTACAATGTAACATGTACTATATATTGAACGGTTTGCAATAGAAATTCAACATTCAATCATAACTAAAGCAAATGCGATAAAAGAATTATTCTCATAAAACGAGTGTTTGATACACGAGTTATACAAAGTAAAAGCATACTTTCACGTATAACTCCAACACCCCCTAGGCAAGTGAGGGAATGGAAAACAGTTAAAGGCCTCAGGATGCCAAAACCATGGGGGTATCATCATGTTTGGCCTTCCCTGTTGGTATTGCCAAGCATGATGGTACCCTCGCTGACCAATCTGAGGGCTCTTGGCCTGAGTCTTCCTCTGCTTTTGCTGAGGCTTTCTCTGGCCTGAGCTCTCAGGGACCTCCTTTGGATGCTTCGCCTTCCCATTGGGTTTTGGCTTAGCAACCTTGGGGGCAACCCTGACTGAGTCAATAGTTTCCTTGCCCTTATTAGTTTGACGGGCCTGAAGTACAACCTTGGGTGCACTCTGGCCTGTCTGAACAAATACCCTCTCAGTGTTGCTCCCTGAAGCAACATGAGACTGACCTTGTGAGGATTTCTTAGGAACATATCCAAGTCCCCTTTTCTCGCTCCCAAGCATCTGGCTGCTATTTATTTCCTCTCTAGCCACTGAGGATTTATTCATTGCTGCAACCTGTTGGGACATTGTCAGTTTTGATTAAGATCCCAAAGCCCCTGAAAAGATGATTGCCTTAATCTGTCTTTGTCAGGCTAGTCTTGGTTAGGATTAGTACTTAGTCATTTTACACTTCACAGGTACTCAGTAAGAGGAGAACGCACTGGAGACAATCAAGACTCAGAGCCTGAAGACGAAGAGCACCATCCTGAACTTATGGCAGTCTTCTAAGCTGGCTGAGTAAGTGTCAGTGATGAAGAGTATGACCCTGAGGTCATTACTAACTCAGTCCTGAAGGGAACGGGATGTCACTGAGTTAATGGGAAGACTTGGAGTAGAGCCAAGCAATGCAAAAGGAATTTAAGCGTCAGGACAAGACTGGTGGGCCCAAGACAAAATGAACTTAATAAGACAAGCCTAAAGCCCAGGAATAAGTTCTGACATTCTCACCAACCTGATGACGTGGACCAATCCGAGAAGGACACGCACGTACGGAACCTGACATGAAGACTGAATTCAGACTGCATATTCAACGGGCAAGCATTTAATGTGCATTTAATGCAAATACCAAATCCATGCAAAGGATGGCTGCTGCATAAAGATATGTCCGTTTGAAGCCACTCTACATAGATGACTAGAAGACTATCTCTCCAACGGATAGTTATTCAAATCACCTATAAATACAGAAGGCCTTGAACCCATTCAAGGTTACGGGAAATTTCCAAGCCAGAAATTACTCAAACTCTCAAGCATTCAAAGCATTCAACCTTTAAGAGAAGCACTCGAAACCTTCTAAATTTCCCAAGTGTTTCTTAGCAGTTGAGAGTTATTCTGTATTCCAAGAGCTAATTAGAATTATCTCAAGCTTAGAGAGATTATCCAATCCTTAGCATAGCTTTGCCTTGTAAGGATAATCTCAACTTAGTTGGAATCCAAACTGAAACCAAAACCCTAAGATAGGCTTGTTGGGAGTAAGTCAGTTAGAGTGTTAGTAAGTGGAGTTGTATAGATCAGTGAGGTTAGCTGGTCTTGGTGCACCTTGGCACGTTAAAAACAAGAATCCCTTGAGTGGATTTCCTGTTAAGTCAGGCCGTGGACGTAGGAGCTTGAGACTCTAAACCACGTTAAACTCCCTGTGTTCTTACTGCTTTTATATTGTGCATACTTGCTATATTACTTGTTCATTCATTGCATTCAAGTTTATCAGGCCTGAATCAATCAGGTTGATCTTCAAAAGAGCACTGCCCTACTAAACACTTCAGATTTGAGTAAAACAAGTTTTTCAGAAAGCAAACTAAACAAGACTTTAAACTTTCAGGGCTCAAACATTTCCGCACTGAACTTGAACTGATAGTTAGCCAACTGACCCGCACCAAGTGTAGTCAGTAGGTGTGTTATCAGCTCCTAGTTCTTTACCACTCTGAGCAAAGGGGACTCAGTCAGTTTTAAGGTTAAAAAATTGGTATACGTGTATTCCCCCCCATACACGTATTCCTCAGTCTTGTACCGGGACCAACAAGTGGTATCAGAGCAGTGGTTCGAAAGACCACTGACTTTGAATACTAATAGTTTCAGAGGAGAAACTGTTGGTGGTCACTGAACAGATCTGAGTTTGCTTTTCATAAAATTTGCATCATCATGACTTCGAGGAGACTTGAAGCTTCGTTACCTGAATTCTCTGTGTCTAACTTTGTCTATTGGAAGTTCAGATTAGAAGCACATCTAGATGCCATCCATGACCAGATGCCGCGTGTACTCAGGGAGGGACCGATCAAGATCACTATTCCTAACGTCAGAGGACTGGGATATGAGGATCTTGCGATTGGCGTGCAGGTTCCTAAAGAAAGGAAAGACATGACCAACGATGAAATTAAGATGGTGGGACTTGACAACGTCGCCAGAAATATCATCTTGCACACGGTGCCCTTCGAGGAGTCAGCCAGGCTGATGAACTTAAAGACGGCAAAGGAGGTCTGGGATGAGCTGACAAGGATGTGTGAGGGATCTGAAAAGATCAAGGAGAACAAGAGAAACATTGCCATTCAGAAATTCGAGGCGTTCGAGATGCTGCCTGACGAGAGCATAGATCAAATGGAGTCTAGATTCATCAAGTTGATGAATGAGTTGGTGATGCTGGACAAGGACGTCCCAAGGAGAGATGTTGCTTCAAAGATCCTGAATGCCCTTCCTGAGAGATGGGACAACAGTGTAATTATGCTTAAGAACACTCAGGATATGAGTAACATAACTTCTGCTTTACTTTTTTCAGAGCTCAAAGCGCTTGAATTTGACCTTAACAAGAGAAAGAAGAAAGTTCAGTCAGAAGAGGAAGTGAAGGAGAAAACTCCTGAGAAAAGTGTTGCGTTCAAGGCCAGGTCTGAACCTGTTGAGCCCTCATCAAATTCTTCATCAAAGTCACTGATGGAGATGAGCAGGGAAGAACTCGCTCAGGAGTACAGCCTGATGGCCAGACGATTTGACAAGCTCAATTCCAGGTTTGGTCGTTATAAAAAGTTTTATCAAGACTCACATGACAGGAAACCTGAAGGAACCCACCAAAGCTCAAGGAGATATGAGGAGCGAAGGAATACTGACCAGAGGAGAGAACGTGGTGATGATAGAAGATATTCTAAACCAAAACCTGAAAGAAGAGACGAACAGAGACGTACTCACGATGATAGATATCCAACAAAGACTGAAAGCTCACCAAGAACCAGGGAACCTGACTCAAGGAGGAACCCTGAACCGAGAAAAGAAAGAGTGAGTGAGCAGGTAGCATGTTACAACTGTAACAAGATTGGTCACTATCAGTACGACTGCCCGGAGCTGAGTGCGAGGGAGAGAGAGGAAAGGAGAGCCACTAGGGATCTAAGATCTGCTGATCGGAGAGCGATGGTCGCTGAAGATGCGACAGATTCTGACGGTCCTGCTGAAAGGTCACCTGAACTCTTCTCAGATGACGAGTACAATGATGTCTGTCTGATGGCTAGGGATGAGCCTGAGGTAACATCAAATTCTATTTGTGCTTCTTACACTGGTCAAAATCCTGAGCTTAGCTCAGAGTCAGTTAGAGAAATGAACATTCAGATCTGTCTTGATCAATTGATGGTTGATTTCTCCAGACTGCAGGAAACTAATATCTTCTTGGTTGAGGAGAACAAGAAATTGAGTACTGAAGTTCAAAACCTGAATGAACAACTCACTCAGTCTAATCTTAAAGAATCAGCTCAGATTGTGAGACTAACTCAGGAAATTGATATGATCAATTCTGAGCGTCTCCCAAGAGAGAAGATTCTGAAGGAATTGACTGAGGAAGAGCTGGTCAGGAAGGAAGAGCTGAAAGCACTTAAGAGTAAGTTTGATGACCTCTTTACCAGACATGAAATCCTGAAAAAGAGTGAGGACTCTCTCAAGAAAAAGGTTGCAGCAATGAATAAATCCTCAGTGGCTAGAGAGGAAATAAATAGCAACCAGATACTTGGGAACAAGAAAAAGGGACTTGGATATGTTCCTGAGAAATCCTCACAAGGTCAGTCTCATGTTGCTTCAGAGAGCAACACTGATAGGGTATTTGTTCAGACAGGCCAGAGTGCACCTAAGGTTGTGCTCCAGGCCCGTCAAACTGATAAGGGCATGGAAACCGTTGACACAATCAGGGTTGCTCCTAAGGTAGCTAAGCCAAAACCCAAGGGAAAGGCAAAGCAACCTACGGAAGCCCCTGAGAGCTCAGGCCAGGGAAAACCTCAGCGAAAGCAGAGGAAGACTCAGGCCAAGAGCCCTCAGACTGGTCAGCGAGGGTACCATCATGCTTGGCAATACCAACAGGGAAGGCCAAATATGATGACACCCCCGTGGTTTTGGCATCCTGAGGCCTTTAACTGTTTTCCATTTCCTCACTTGCCTAGGGGAAATAGAAATCAGGGTCCTTATCAAGAACAAGGCTCAAGACCTGCTGCACCCAGACCTAGGAAGAATAGGAAGCCAGCCCAAAAGGCACCCACTCAGGCTCTTGCGAAGCCTAAGTCTAACACTCATACACCATCTTCCTCTAAGGTAAAGAAGAAGAAAGTTGTGTATATCGATGTTTCAGGGAGACAGATTTACCACTCTGAGGCAATCAGGGTTGTGAAGCAAGTCTGGATCCCGAAGGGTACAGCTGACACGATAGGACCCAACACCCAATGGGTACCTAAAGCCTGATTTGCTTGCAGGCGGCTGTGGATCACAACAAGAGGAGAGGAGACTCAATCAAAGCTGTTTGGTACCTAGACAGTGGTTGCTCAAGGCACATGACTGGAATGAAGAGTCTTCTCCAAGAGTATCAAGCTAAAGATGGTCCACAGGTAACCTTTGGTGATAACTCAAAAGGTGTTACTAAAGGTTTTGGTGTTCTAATTATAGGTACAGTCAGAGTGGAAAATGTGTCCTTTGTGGACGGACTGAAGCATAACCTGCTGTCAGTAAGTCAATTCTGTGACAAAGGGTTCAGTGTTGAGTTCTCATCGAATACATGTTCAGTCAAGGACAAATCAACACAGGTGCTTCTATCAGGTATAAGGAAAGGTAACGTTTATCTCGCTGATTGGAGCAGCACTATTCCTAATACCTGTTTTATTGCTAAAAGCTCTTTAGAGCTCAGTTGGTTATGGCATAAAAGATTAAGCCACCTGAACTTCAAGATTCTTAACAAAATTTCTAGACAGTCACTTGTTGATGGTCTACCTAATGAAGTTTTTAGCAAAGATCATGTGTGCAAAGCTTGTCAGGAAGGGAAGCAGGTCAGAGCGTCATTCAAAGAGAAAGCCTCTTATTCCACTGACAGGATACTTCAGCTCTTGCACATGGATTTGTTTGGTCCCATAACACCTGTGAGTATGAATGGTAGAAAGTATACCCTTGTGGTTATTGATGATTATTCTAGATATACTTGGGTTATTTTCTTGTTAAATAAGAAGGAAACACAGGTGAAGCTTCCAGAGTTGCTTAGGAGACTCAGCAATGAGAAGAATCAGTCCATTACTAAGATCAGATCTGACAAGGGCACTGAATTTATAAATTCATATATTTCTGACTTCTGTAATGAACTTGGTATAGCTCATGAGACTTCTGCAGCTAGAACTCCACAACAGAATGGTGTCGCTGAAAGAAGGAACAGGACACTGAAGGAGGCTGCAAGGACCATGCTGGCTGAGTCAGGATTGCCCAAGAAATTCTGGGCTGAGGCAATCAACACTGCATGCTACACTCAGAACAGATCCATGCTGAACAAGCAACATGCACAGACCCCATATGAGACACGGAACAAAAGGAAACCTCATATTTCTTATTTTCATGTATTTGGTTGTAAGTGCTTCATCCTCAACAACGGGAAGACCCAGTTGAAAGCCTTTGATAGCAAATCTGATGAAGGAATATTCTTAGGATATTCTGAAGTTAGTAAAGCCTTCAGGGTTTACAATTGTAGGACCCTTGTTGTTGAAGAATCACCTCATGTTGTCCTTGATGAATCTGCAAATGAGTCTAGGGCAAAGGTGTTGAATCCTGACTCTGAGGAGGTCACAAGGAGTGTGACAAGGCTGAGCTTGAAGAATCAACCTGATCCCAAGATCAAGACTGTGCCAATTCCGAGATGGGATGATGATGACGATCAGGATGATGAATCAGGTGCCACTCCTAAGCCCAGCACATCAGGGATTGTTGAGCCTCAGACTGAGGAACAGGCTCAACCTGAGGTAAGCACCGTCTATGAAGATGCTGTTGCAGCTGAGACGGTTCCTGAGTCACCTCATCAAGGGGGAATCAATGTCCCTGACATTGAACTTATTAATCCCTTTGGTATAGACTCAGGATCATCCCCTTCTGTTCAATTTCCTGAATTTTATGAACCTGTAGACACTAACATTGCAGGTACTTCAGGAACAACTCCTGGCAAGAGAACTTGGTTAGAAGATCATCCCATTGATCAAATCATTGGTGATCCAACTGAGGGAGTCAGGACCAGACGGTTCCATGGTGAAAGTGCATTGTTCTGTTGCTTTCTCTCTGAGCAAGAGCCTCAGAACATTGAAGAAGCTCTCACTGACTCGAACTGGATCATTGCCATGCAAGAGGAGTTGAATCAGTTCACAAGGAATCAGGTTTGGGAACTGGTGGATAGACCTAGGCATCAAGGTGTGATTGGTACCAAGTGGGTCTTTAAGAACAAGAAGGATGAGAATGGTGTTGTGGTAAGGAACAAGGCTAGACTGGTTGCAAAAGGGTATTGTCAGTCTGAAGGAATAGACTATGATGAGACTTTTGCTCCAGTGGCTAGGTTGGAAGCTATCAGGTTGTTCCTTGCATATGCAACATACAAGAAGTTCAAGGTGTATCAAATGGATGTCAAGAGTGCCTTCCTGAATGGTGTACTCAATGAAGAGGTATATGTTGAACAACCTCCCGGGTTTGAGGTTGGAGATAGAGTATACCATTTGAAGAAAGCACTCTATGGACTTAAGCAAGCACCAAGAGCTTGGTATGATACCCTCTCTCAATTCCTGACAGACCATGGGTTCAAGAAAGGAACCGTGGATAGGACATTGTTCAGGATCACTGAAGGTGATGACATTCTCTTGGTCCAGATTTATGTGGACGACATAATATTTGGATCACCAAATCATCAGCTTTGTGAGAAATTCTCTAAGCTGATGACTGGTAAATTTGAGATGTCCATGATGGGAGAGATGAACTTCTTCTTAGGATTGCAGGTCAAGCAGACTGATCAAGGTATATTCATTAATCAGGCCAAGTATACAAGAGACTTGATTCATAAGTTTGGTGTTCAGAACAGCAATCCAGCAAGGATCCCTATGAACACAAATTGGAAGATGGATCCTGACATTGAAGGGACTTCAGTAAATCAGACTGAGTATCATGGGCTGATAGGTTCTTTATTGTACCTGACTGCAAGTAGGCCTGACATTACGTTTGCAGTTGGTGTGTGTGCTAGGTATCAGTCTGATCCCAAGACAAGTCATTTGGAGGCTGCTAAGAGGATACTTAAGTATTTGAAAAGGACAGTCAATATGGGACTATGGTATCCTTCAGATGACAACTTAGAACTGACAGGTTATTCAGGTGCAGATTATGGAGGTTGTAGGATTGATAGGAAATCAACCTCAGGGACATGTCAGTTTTTGGGAAGTAAGTTGATCTCGTGGTTTAGTAAGAAGCAGAATTCAGTGGCTACATCCACGACTGAGGCTGAGTATATGGCTGCAGGTAGTTGTTGTGCTCAGATTTTATGGTTAAGCCAACAATTGAGGGACTACCAAGTGTTTGCTAATCAGGTTCCAATCTATTGTGATAACAATAGTGCTATAGCAATTACTCAGAACCCAGTGCTTCACACAAGGTGCAAGCATGTGGATATTAGACACCACTTCATTCGAGATCATGTGGAGAAGAAAGATATTAGGATGGAGAAGATTCACACTGACAGGCAAAGAGCTGACATCTTGACTAAGCCTCTGGATGAATCGAGGTTTATGGAACTGTCAGTGGAGTTAGGACTCTTAGATCCGGGAGAGCAGTCAGCGTAGGGTTCTAGGGGAAACTCAGGCCAGACTCGACTCAGCGAGGTATCAGGGTGCTACAATGTCTCCCTGACAGGTATGAATTCTAACCCGACTCTTGTGAATTTCAAGCGTCTCCCTGAGTCCTTCGTCCTGAGAATCTTTATTAAATGCATTCCGTTCTCATTAAAAGCGTGCCTTTTCATATTTAAAACCCACGCGCACGGAGCATTTAATGCCTCAGTTACTTTTTCATATACGTGTTCGTTTTATACGGAATATGACTGACATGGGGTTTAATTGAAGCTGAGATTAATCCTGGCCCCTCATTTCAAAACCTTTCGAATTCAGGGATCAATCTCAACCCCACGTTCGAGTAACTGACTTAGTCTTATCAATCAAGAGTGCCATTTGAGGTTTTTACGCAAACACAACGCACAATCAGCACACTAAGTTTTCTCTTGCTCAAACATAAAAAAATTCAAAAACCTTTCTTTCAAAAACAATGGCATTCCTTGATTCCAACTGGACAACCGACAAGATCGTCGACGTTGTTGAGAAGAAACTGGTACACATGGAGCAAGTCATCTCCATGGAAGGTATCTATCTTACGGTTGAGGAAATCAAACCCGTGTTTAAATGGATTTCCGATGCCGGGTTGGAAACATACTTCACCACTCGACCCATTTCCGTGCTCCCAAGAACAGTTGTGGAAGCATATTTGAATATGTTCTTGCGGAAGGGAGAAGTTTTCACAAAGGTGACTGCGTTGAAGCCGACGAGAGAGAAGGACGGCGACGGCGAACCTCTTTACAACACAGAGGTGGTCACTATCAACTTCAGGCAGGCGGTGAGGGAAATCTTCAAGCTGCCATTCTCAGGCATCAACCCAAGAACCTACAAGGAGAACTCAGAGGGAGAGTTTCTTGGGAAATGGACCAAGTCAGGGTCATCGGAGTTCAGGGCTCGCCAGAACAAGAGTACGTTAAAGCCTGAGTATAGAGCTCTGGTGGACTTGGTATCCAAGATGGTGATGGGTGCAACTGGCTCTCACGAGCAATTGAGTCTGCCCAAGCTGAGTCTCATGGGAGCTATCGTTGATGGAGTGGAAGAAAACTGGGAGCAGCTCTTCCTCGATCAACTCCATCAGGCAGGACTGGACAAACTCACGCGAGACGAGGAGAAGAAGCACATTTCCGTCAGTGCCATCTTGCCTTTCGGCACGAGGATGTCCATCCTGATTGCTCATGCTTGCCATGGGTATACCTTTGACTTTGAGGATAGTCTCTCCTCGAAGAAGGTAATGTTTTCCTCACTGAGTGATACCTATTCAGTGCTAGGGCTGACTGATCCCAATGCGAAAGCAAAGGGTCAGGTCAAAAGGCCAACTGGTAAAGCCAAGAGAGTGGCAACCAGTCTCATTGAACGGGTAGATGAGCTCCTTGAGAGGAGTAAGGATGGTGAAGAGGTTGCAGCTGAGGAGGTGGAGCAGCCTAAAGTGGAAGCGGCTGAGAAGAGGAAAAGGGTGAAGATAGTGCTGTCAGGGAAGAGCACGATATCTGGGACTGAGTCTGATCCCAAGAAGGCCGGATCTGAGGCTGAGGGAACTGACGATGACGTCAGAAAGGAGGGTGCTCAGGGGGAGAGGCCCCTGAAAAGGCTTAGGAAGGGGACCAGAAAATCCCCTGCTAAGAAGCTGCCTGAGGTGAGTGAGAGGGAGAAGTCAAGCTCTCCTGGAGCCTCTGACTTGGAGGAAGTGAGAAAAACTGTCGAGACGGCTGAGTCGTTGCAGCCTGAGACAGTACCCACTCAAACACCCCCACACCCTGAAACCCAAACACCCTTCATTCCTGACCCCACACCTCAATCTCCCCAACCACCCCAAACCTCAGAGCCAAATCATCCTACTGAGTCAGCGTCTTCAACTTCTCACATGAATGAGCCTGACCAGTCAGTCGAGCCGAACCTTCCAAACCCCTCAGATATTCCCTCATACCCTAATCCCAAAGACTGTCCCAAATCCATTTCAGCTGAGGAGGACGAATTCCTCGAAGTGGAGGAGGAGGATTTGGATGAACACATGGCTGGAGGGATTCTGGAGAACACCCTCAGGGGGAACGCCACAGAATGGGCAGGGAAGTGCTGGCCTGGGCTATCCAAGTATACTGAGCTACTGGCGTATATGATAGAGCTCAAAGTTTGGTTGGACTTCAAACAATCAAACATGCAGGAGCAACATATGCTGGTGGATGCTCGTGGCTGGGAGCACTGGGAGGCGGAAGAGGCCAAGATTTGCTCGTTCTTTGGACTTACTAGCTGGCTTCAACTCTTGAACTTTGACAACCTGAAGCAGCTAGTGGCTGATATGATGTCCAAGAGCAAGGCTGACCTCTTATCTGATGACGGGAAGGATGGTGATGAGGATGATGAAGAAGCTCAGGGTGGAGACTTGGAGAAGGCAGTGGAGGAAACTGCACAGGAAGTTGATGGGATGAACTCTGAGCCTCAGGCTCAGGGGGAAGGTGATAAGAACACTGGTGCCAAGGGTGGACCAGTGGCTGAGGATGTTGTGAACATCTCAGCTGCCGATGAGACATCTGTCGATGAAGGGATTCCCTGCCCTGAGACAAGAGAGGAAGATGTTGAGGCATTCAAGGAGACTCTCAGTTCCAAGGGACTTGCTCCCAAGGTTCAAGTTAGCTTAGCTGAGCCTGAGGAGGCGGCTATGACTACTTCACAACTGCCTTCAGTGCACCTTGAAGAAGGGACTGATGCTGCAGGGGCTGACAAGAGAAAGCAGCCAATCACTGAGGCGGCCGTTGATGATGAGGATGTGATCATAACTGGGGTCGGACGTGCTGAATTCACCAGCATAGTGGAGGTCAAGCAGGAGAAAACCTCAGAAAATCTAGCTGAACTTCAGGAGGAGGTAATGAGGCTACGAGCTGAGAAGGAAGAAGACTCCAAGGCCCTGGCGAAGCACATCAGGTGGACGAAGTCAGCTTACAACACCCTTGCTAACAGGGAGCTGATTTTGTTAAAGAAAACGATGACTGACACGGCCAAGTCAGTGAGGAATGAGAGGAAGCGCACCAAGAAAATGCTTAGGAATACTCTCAAGAAGCTTGAAGAGAGGGATGCGATCAGGGACGAGAAGATGAATCAGGCAGTGGACAGGCTTGCAGTTCAGACTGGAGCTATTGTCACTCAGGCCTTGAAGGACTCAGCGTCCAAACTGGAGCTGGAGTCAGGGAGGATGGATCGCACCTCTCAGTCAGTGGCCGACACCTTGGCAAAGGCCACTGAGGAATCGGCAAAGATACTAACTGAGGCTAGCAGAGTCAGCGGTGAGTCCTTGAAGGTGGAGGAAAGGATCACCAAGGCTGAACAAAGACTCCAACTCTCCATGGAGGTCTTTGAAAAGAAAGTCAATGCTGCTATCAGTTCAGTTTCTTTTGCAGGCACTGGGATTGCCACGGGAGTTGAGATGCTGAAGGAGGGCATTTTGGAAGTACAATCCTTAGCCTCTTTTGTCATCAACAGTGGAGCTGAGTCACTCCCATCCCAGGCCAATGATGATGCCAAAAAGGGGGAAAAGAAGAAGAAAAGATCCCGCCCTGAGGCATCGGAGGCAGTCAATCAAGGTGAGACCGTTCTAGCTGACCCTGAAGCCAATCCTGATGGAAACATCTTAAGGGTGAGGAAGTCAGCTAGGTTAGCGGCGGTGGAAAAGGAAGGAGAGGAAATTGTTGCCAAGCTGAGAGAGGAGGCAACAAAGGCAAAGACTAATGAACCTTCCAAGCAACAACCTGAGCCAGTTCAGAGGTCGTCTCCCATGAGCTCAAGGAAGAATCCCATCACTTATTCAGGTGAGTTGGTTGCGGAGCTATGTACTGAAGCGTGGGGAGATCAATCTGAAAAATCTGAGGCTATGCGCAGAGCTGAAATTGCTCAGAAGGAGAAGATGCGCATCTTAGAGAAGAAGGTTGAGAAGCTGACGGATATCACTGAGCTTCAACAACGTGAACTAGATGATGCAGTGATCAGCTTGCTAAGGAGGAAGAAGGCGAAGCCTGAGCCAAGGAAGTACAGGAAGAAGCCAACAGTTAGGAAATCAACAATTCTTCAAGTCAGAAGGCCAGAATCAGGAGCAAGGGAAGCTTTTGTTGATGAGTTCGTCTCAGAGACATTGAAGGAGTTTTGGACTGATGCAAGGGATGAATTTGTTAGACTGTGGTTTGTTGTGAAGAAGTGGGGCGACACTGACGATATCAATGCCCACTTCACTGACTACATGATGGACAATCATCCTGAGCTATTCCAGAAGATCTTGGAGGAAGCTGAGGCAGCTCAAGTTCAAGTGAAGGCTCCTGAGTTCACCATTCGAGCTCCTCCCTTGGTTCCTGGAACTCAATAGCATGATACAAAGGCCATTATGTTGGAAGTTTTGAAGATAGCCAAAGCTGAAGGGTACGTGAATCAACCTGGAAGACTTGACGAGCTGAAGGCAAGAGTTTATGCAGGATATGGACTCAAGCCTGAAATGAGATTAGTCTAGGTGTTCACAGGCTTCTTTGTAATAGATTAGATTCATTGTAATCATTTCCACATCAATCAATGAAATCTATTACTTTTGCCCAAAGACAAAAACTCATTGTCTTTTTTGGCTGTTGTTTAAAATTCTGTACTTTATCAAGAATTGCTCTAACACTGTCTTATCTTATAGATAGGTTTATCTTGTTTTCTCTAAGTGGTTTGAGGATCTTTTCAGTGTTTTGGTATCATCAAAAAGGGGGAAATTGTTGGGATATTGTCAGTTTTGATTAAGATCCCAAAGCCCCTGAAAAGATGATTGCCTTAATCTGTCTTTGTCAGGCTAGTCTTGGTTAGGATTAGTACTTAGTCATTTTACACTTCACATGTACTCAGTAAGAGGAGAACGCACTGGAGACAATCAAGACTCAGAGCCTGAAGACGAAGATCACCATCCTGAACTTATGGCAGTCTTCTAAGCTGGCTGAGTAAGTGTCAGTGATGAAGAGTATGACCCTGATGTCATTACTAACTCAGTCCTGAAGGGAACGGGATGTCACTGAGTTAATGGGAAGACTTGGAGTAGAGCCAAGCAATGCAAAAGGAATTTCAGCGTCAGGACAAGACTGGTGGGCCCAAGACAAAATGAACTTAATAAGACAAGCCTGAAGCCCAGGAATAAGTTCTGACATTCTCACCAACCTGATGACGTGGACCAATCCGAGAAGGACACGCACGTACGGAACCTGACATGAAGACTGAATTCAGACTGCATATTCAACGGGCAAGCATTTAATGTGCATTTAATGCAAATACCAAATCCATGCAAAGGACGGCTGCTGCATGAAGATATATCCGTTTGAAGCCACTTTACATACATGACTAGAAGGCTATCTCTCCAACGGATAGTTATTCAAATCACCTATAAATACAGAAGGCCTTGAACCCATTCAAGGTTACGGGAAATTTCCAAGCCAGAAATTACTCAAACTCTCAAGCATTCAAAGCATTCAACCTTTAAGAGAAACACTCGAAACCTTCTAAATTTCCCAAGTGTTTCTTAGCAGTTGAGAGTTATTCTGTATTCCAAGAGCTAATTAGAATTATCTCAAGCTTAGAGAGATTATCCAATCCTTAGCATAGCTTTGCCTTGTAAGGATAATCTCAACTTAGTTGGAATCCAAACTGAAACCAAAACCCTAAGATAGGCTTGTTGGGAGTAAGTCAGTTAGAGTGTTAGTAAGTGGAGTTGTATAGATCAGTGAGGTTAACTGGTCTTGGTGCACCTTGGCACGTTAAAAACAAGAATCCCTTGAGTGGATTTCCTGTTAAGTCAGGCCGTGGACGTAGGAGCTTGAGACTCTGAACCACGTTAAACTCCCTGTGTTCTTACTGCTTTGATATTGTGCATACTTGCTATATTACTTGTTCATTCATTGCATTCAAGTTTATCAGGCCTGAATCAATCTGGCTGATCTTCAAAAGAGCATTGCCCTACTAAACACTTCAGATTTGAGTAAAACAAGTTTTTCAGAAAGCAAACTAAACAAGACTTTAAACTTTCAGGGCTCAAACATTTCCGCACTGAACTTGAACTGATAGTTAGCCAACTGACCCGCACCAAGTGTAGTCAGTAGGTGTGTTATCAGCTCCTAGTTCTTTACCACTCTGAGCAAAGGGGACTCAGTCAGTTTTAAGGTTAAAAAATTGGTATACGTGTATTCCTCCCCCCCCATACACGTATTCCTCAGTCTTGTACCGGGACCAACACAACCTTTTGCTTGAGTGAGTCATCACTCTTTTTCAGGATTTCATGTCTGACAAAGAGGTCATCAAACTTACTTTTGAGTGCTTTCAGTTCTTCCTTCCTGACCAACTCTTCCTCAGCCAATTCCTTCAGAATCTTCTCTCTTGGGAGACGCTCAGCATTGATTAAATCAATCTCCTGAGTTAGTCTCACAATCTGAGTTGATTCTTTAAGATCAGACTGAGTGAGCTGATCATTCAGGTTCTGGACCTCAGTACTCAATTTCTTGTTCTCCTCTACCAAGAAGACATTAGTTTCCTGCAATCTGAAGAAATCAACCATCAATTGATTCAGGCAGATCTGAAGGTTCATTTCTCTGACTGACTCTGAGCTAAGCTCAGGATTTTGATCAGTGTAGAAACCACACACAGAGTTAGATGTTACCTCAGGTTCCTCCCTTGCCATCAGACAAACATCATCGTACTCATCATCAGAAAAGAGTTCAGGCGACCTCTCCTCAGGACCATCCGAGTCAGTTGCATCCTCAGCGAGCATGGCTCTCCGGTCAGCAAGTCTCTGGTCTCTCTTGGCCCTCCTGTCCTCTCTTTCCCTTGCACTCAACTTCGGACAGTCATACTGATAGTGCCCACTCTTGTTACAGTTGTAACATGTTGGTTGCTCATCTCCTCTTTCTCTCCTTGGTTCAGGGTTCCTCCTTGAGTCAGGTTCCCTCTGTCTTGATGAGCTTTCAGTCTTCCCTGAGTGCTTGTCATCATGAGCACGTCTCTGTTCATCCCTACGATCAGGCTTTGGATCTAAATATCTTCTTTCATCGACACGATCTCTCCTCTGGTCAGTGTTTCTCCTTTCCTCATATCTCCTCGAGCTTTGGTGGGTTCCTTTAGGTTTCCTGTCACGTGAGTCCTGATAAAATTTCTTATAACGACCAAACCTAGAATTTAGCTTCTCAAAGCGTCTGGCCATCATGCTGTACTCCTCAGCAAGCTCTTCCTTGCTCATCTCCATCAGTGACTTTGATGAAGACTCAACAGGTTCAGACCTGGCCTTGAACGCCACACTTTTCTCAGGAGTTTTCTCTTTCTCTTCCTCTTCTGGCTGAACTTTCTTCTTTCTCTTGTTAAGATCAAATTCCAAAGCTTTGAGCTCTGAAAAAAGTAAAGTAGAAGTTATGTTACTCATATCCTGAGTGTTCTTAAGCATAATTACACTGTTGTCACATCTCTCAGGAAGGGCATTCAGGATCTTTGAAGCAACATCTCTCTTTGGGACATCTTTGTCCAGCATCACCAGCTCATTCATCAACTTGATGAATCTTGACTCCATCTGATCAATAGTCTCATCAGGCAACATCTCAAACGCTTCGAACTTCTGAATGGTAATGTTTCTCTTGTTCTCCTTTATCTTTTCTGACCCCTCGCACATCCTGGTCAGCTCATCCCAAACCTCCTTAGCCGTCTTTAAATTCATCAGCCTCGCTGACTCCTTGAAAGGCACCGTATGCAAGATGATATTTCTGGCCACATTGTCCAGTCCCATCATCTTGATCTCGTCAGTGGTCATATCCTTCCTTTCCTTAGGAATAGGTACACCAATCTCAAGATCGTCATATCCCCTCCCTCTGACATTAGGAATGGTGATCTTGATCGGTCCTTCCCTGAGAACACGCGGCATTTGGTCATGGATGACATCAAGATGCGCTTCTAATCTGAACTTCCAATAGACAAAGTTAGATACAGAGAATTCAAGTAACGAAGCTTCAAGTCTCCTCGAAGTCATGCTGATGCGAGTTTTATGAAAAGCAAACTCAGATCTGTTAAGTGACCACCAACAGTTTCTCCTCTGAAACTATTAGTATTCAAAGTCAGTGGTCTTTTGAACCACTGCTCTGATACCACTTGTTGGTCCCGGTACAAGTCTGATGAATACGTGTATGGGGGGTGGAATACACATATACCAATTTTTCAACTTATAACCTTACTGAGTCCCCTTTACTCAGAGTGATAAAGAACTCAGAGCTGATAATCTCCCCACTGACTACACTTAGTGCGGGTCAGTTGGCTGACTATCAATTCGAGTTCAGTGCGAAAATGCGTGAGCCCTGATAGTTTAAAGTCTTGTTTAGTTTGCTTTATGAAAAACTTGATTACTCAATTCTGAATAGTGATTAGTAGGGCAGTGCTCTTTTTGAGGATCAGACTGATTGATTCGAGCCTGATAAAACCAAATGCTTATGAATGAACAAGGAATATAACAAGTAAGCACAATATCAAAGCAGTAAGAATACAGGGAGTTTAATGTGGTTCAGAGACTCAAGCTCCTACGTCCACGGCCTGATTTAACAAGAAATCCACTCAAGGGATTCTTGTTTTTAACGTGCCAAGGTGCACCAAGATCAGCTACCTCACTGACCTATACAAAACTCCTTACTAACTCACTAACAATCTACTACCAACAAACCTAACTTAGGGTTTTGGTTTCAGTTTGGATTCCAACTAAGTTGAGACTATCCTTACAAGGCAAAACTATGCTAAGGATTGGATAATCTCTCTAAGCTTAAGATAATGCTAGTTCGCTCTTTGGAATACAGAATAACTCTCAGTAGCTAGGAAACACTTGGGAAATTTAGATGGTTTCGAGTGCTTCTTCTAAAGACTGAATGCTTTGAGTGCTTGAGAATTTGAGTAATTTCTGGCTTGGAAATTTCCCGTAACCTTGAATGGGTTCAAGGCCTTCTGTATTTATAGGTGATTTGAAAAACTATCCGTTGGAGAGATAGCCTTTCTTGTCATCTATGTAGAGTGGTTCAAACAGACATATCTTCATGCAGCAGCCGTCCTTTGCATGGAATTAGGTAGTTGCATTAAATGCACATTAAATGCTTGCCCATTGAATATGCAGTCTGAAGTCAGTCTTGTGTCAGGTTCCGTACATGCGTGTCCTTCCGGGATTGGTCCACGTCATCAGGTTGGTGAGAATGTCAGAACTTATTCCTAGGCTTCAGGCTTGTCTTATTAAGTTCTTTTTAGCTGACAAAGATAAACAAGGGCAAATAATCTTTTCAGGGGCTTTGGGATCTTAATCAAAACTGACAATGTCCCAACAATTTCCCCCTTTTTGATGATGCCAAAACACTGAAAAGATCCTCAAAACACTTAGAGGAAATATAGAGTCCTATCTATAAGATAAGCCAGTGTTAGAGCAGTTCTTGATAAAGTACAGAATTTAAATAGCAGCCAAAAAGACAATGAGTTTTTGTCTGTGAGCAAAGTAATAGATTTCATTGAAATTTTTTAGAAGTGGTTACAATGAATCCTATCTATTACAAAAGAAGCAGTGAACACCTAGACTAATCTCATTTCAGGTTTAAGTCCATAGCCTGCATAGACTCTTGCCTTCAGCTCGTCAACTCTTCCAGGTTGGTTCACAAATCCTTCAGCCTTCACAATCTTTAATACTTCAGTCATTATGGCCTTTGTATCATGCTTTCCAGTTCCAGGAACTAAGGGATGTGAACGAATCACGAATTCAGGGGCCTTCACTTGAACTTGAGCTGCTTCAGCCTCCTCCAAGATCTTTTGGATCAACTCAGGATGATTGTCCATCATGTAGTCAGTGAAATGGGCATTGGTATCTTCAGTGTCGCCCCACTTCTTCACCACGTACCATAACTTCACAAACTCATCCCTTGCGTCAGCCCAGAACTCTTTCAATGCCTTAGAGATAAACTCGTCGACATATGCTTCCCTCTGACCTGATTCTGCCCTTCTGACCTACAGTATTATTGACTTCCTGGCTGTTGGTCTCTTCCTGTACTTCTAACCAACATGCAAATTTGTGTCTATTCGGAAATGAAGATTAAAGATGTATTTGTTGTAAAATTAAACACAAAATAGAGGCACTGGTTTGTTTACCAATTCACTGATAACGACTACATCTGGGGGCGTACCAAACCAAGAGTTTTCACTAATATTATATATATTTACAATACTGAGTACAGAGATCTATTTATAATAGAGAAACCCTAATCTAAACCGTAAAGCCTATTTAGGTTATTAGGCCCATAAGTAATGTCCACATCAAATCTTCTGGACTTGGTATATTAAATCTACTGGATTTACAACACTCTCCCTTGGACATTACGATATAACGCATATGTCTCATCAGAAAAACTTCACATGCTAGGTAGCGATAAAAATGCTTGGCTAGGAAGGAATGCAATTATTGATCTTTCAGATCTAATCTTCAGGATTATTTCGAGGTTACCACTCCCCCTGAAAACAACAACCCTTTAACCTTTCGCATCTCGATATCATGAATGTATTTCTCAAAAGTAGAGATAGGTAGGGACTTAGTGAACATATCAGCTAGATTGTCACTAGATCGTACATTTTGTATGGTAATTATGCCACTCCTCTGAAGTTCGTATGGGTAGAAAAATTTTGGCGAAATATGTTTCGTCAGGTTTCCCTTGACGTACCCATTACTCATTTGTGCAATGCAAGCTGAGTTGTCTTCGAATATACCGGTAGGGGATATATCATTTTTAACGATACTACACGAGTCACCAATGTGTTTTACCAATAATCTCAACCAAACACATTCTCGTGAGGCTTCAAACAAAGTTATTATCTCTGAGTGGTTTGACGATGTGGTAACCATAGTTTGTTTAACCGATCTCCATGAGATTGCGGTACCACCACAGAGAAAAATATAACCAGTCTGGGACACGACATTGTGGGGACCAGATAAGTAGCCAGCATCCGCATAACCTACCAAGGTTTTATCTTGGGTCCTAGGGTAAAACAATCCAAGATCTTATGACCCTTGGAGATACCATAGAACGTGTTTAACACTATTCCAATGTCTCCTTGTAGGAGAAACACTATATCTCACAAGCAAATCAACTGCAAATGAATGTCCGGTCTAGTGCAGTTTGCGAGATAGAGTAATGCACCAACAACGCTAAGATAAGGAACTTCTGGCCCCATAATTTCTGATGTATCTTCTCTTGGTCTAAATGAGTCCTTATCCACTTCGAGGGATCGGACAACCATGGGTGTGCTGGGTGGATGAGATTTATACATGTGAAATCTCTCCAATACCTTTTTCACGTAGGTTGACTGGTGTATAAGGATTCCTTCTGGGAGATGCTCGATCTGCAGGCCGAGGTAATACTTGGTTTTACCCAAGATTTTCGTTTCAAATTCAGCTTTCAAGATTGAACTGGCTTCTTCAATCTCTTTGCATGTTCTGATTATGTTTAGATCGTCAACATATACGGATATGATGCAAAAACCACTTTGCGATTTCTTTATAAATATGCATGGGAAAGCTATATCATTTGTGTATCCCTTCTTCTGGAGGAATTCACTAAGTTGGTTGTACCACATAGACCTGATTGCTTTAGGCCGTACAACAAATTCTACAGTTTTATGCTACACATACTGCGGTTTTCACCATTCCTCATCTGGGGAATCTTAAATCCATCAGGGATTTTCATATAGATGTCGGCATCTAGTGATCCGTATAAATATGCGGTTACAACGTCCATCAATATCATCTGGAGATTTAGTTTAACTGCCAAAGATATTAAGTAGCGGAACGTTATTGCGTTTATTACAGGAGAATAGATTTGATCGAAATCAATACCGGGTCTCTGCGAAAAACCCTTGAACTACCAGTCTCGCTTTGTATCTCCCCACAGTATTGTTCTCATTTCGTTTTCGTACAAAAACTCATTTATATCCTACAGGGATAGCGCGTACGGGTGTATGAATGATAGAGACAATACTTTTCTTTTATTTAGCGATGCGAGCTCTGTTTCAATTGTCTCTTTCCATTTTACCCAATCTGAGCGCTTCCGGCACTCAGCTATTGATTTGGGTTCTGGATCTAGATCGTTATTTATAACGGAAAGAATAATTATCGCTGCAAACGTGTCATCGACGATAGTAATATTTCTATTATAAGTTTCTCCTGTATCAATGAAATTCATAGAGACTTTAACATTTATGTCAACCAGACCTTCTTCATTTCCCAGTGTATCAAGGTCTGGTCGTTCCGCAGTTCTAGTACTTTGAACATTTTGGGTACGTGCTTCATTACTAGGATACTCGTCTTCTAGAGGTTTTGAGTTTTTTGGACGAATCTCTTCTGAAGATTTCAAGTTTGACTGACCAATTTTGCTAGCTTTCATTTTAGGTGTGTTTGAATCATTTATAGGTCTTTTACGCTTCTAGCGTATAGGGGCATTGTTGGGACATTGTCAGTTTTGATTAAGATCCCAAAGCCCCTGAAAAGATGATTGTCTTAATCTGTCTTTGTCAGGCTAGTCTTGGTTAGGATTAGTACTTAGTCATTTTACACTTCACAGGTACTCAGTGAGAAGAGAACTCACTGGAGACAATCAAGACTCAGAGCCTGAAGACGAAGAGCACCATCCTGAACTTATGGCAGTCCTCTAAGCTGGCTGAGAAAGTGTCAGTGATGAAGAGTATGACCCTGAGGTCATTACTAACTCAATCCTAAAGGGAACGGGATGTCACTGAGTTAATGGGAAGACTTGGAGTAGAGCCAAGCAATGCAAAAGGAATTTCAGCGTCAGGACAAGACTGGTGGGCTCAAGATAAAATGAACTTAATAAGACAAGCCTGAAGCTCAGGAATAAGTTCTGACATTCTCACCAACCTGATGATGTGGACCAATCCGAGAAGGACACGCACGTACGAAACCTGACATGAAGACTGAATCCAGACTGCATATTCAACGGGCAAGCATTTAATGTGCATTTAATGCAAATACCAAATCCATGCAAGGGCGGCTGCTGCATGAAGATATGTCCGTTCGAAGCCACTCTACATAGATGACTAGAAGGCTATCTCTCCAACGGATAGTTTTTCAAATCACCTATAAATACAGAAGACCTTGACCCCATTCAAGGTTACGGGAAATTTCCAAGCCAGAAATTACTCAAACTCTCAAGCATTCAAAACATTCAACCCTTAAGAGAAGCACTCGAAACCTTCTAAATTTCCCAAGTGTTTCTCAGCAATTGAGAGTTATTCTGTATTCCAAGAGCTAATTAGAATTATCTTAAGCTTAGAGAGATTATCCAATCCTTAGCATAGCTTTGCCTTGTAAGGATAATCTCAATCTAGTTGGAATCCAAACTGAAACCAAAACCCTAAGTTAGGCTTGTTGGGAGTAAGTCAGTTAGAGTGTTAGTAAGTGGAGTTGTATAGATCAGTGAGGTTAGCTGGTCTTGGTGCACCTTGGCACGTTAAAAACAAGAATCCCTTGAGTGGATTTCCTGTTAAGTCAGGCCGTGGACGTAGGAGCTTGAGACTCTGAACCACGTTAAACTCCTTGTGTTCTTACTGCTTTGATATTGTGCATACTTGCTATATTACTTGTTCATTCATTGCATTCAAGTTTATCAGGCCTGAATCAATCAGGCTGATCTTCAAAAGAGCACTGCCCTACTTTACACTCTTCAGATTTGAGTAAAACAAGTTTTTTTTAGAAAGTAAACTAAACAAGACTCTAAACTTTCAGGGCTCAAACATTTCCGCACTGAACTTGAACTGATAGTTAGCCAACTGACCCGCACCAAGTGTAGTCAGTAGGTGTGTTATCAGCTCCTAGTTCTTTACCACTCTGAGTAAAGGGGACTCAGTCAGTTTTAAGTTTGAAAAATTGGTATACGTGTATTCCCCCCCCCCATACACGTATTCCTCAGTCTTGTACCGGGACCAACAAGTGGTATTAGAGCAGTGGTTCGAAAGACCACTGACTTTGAATACTAATAGTTTCAGAGGAGAAACTGTTGGTGGTCACTGAACAGATCTGAGTTTGCTTTTCATAAAACTTGCATCATCATGACTTCGAGGAGACTTGCAGCTTCGTTACCTGAATTCTCTGTGTCTAACTTTGTCTATTGGAAGTTCAGATTAGAAGCACATCTAGATGCCATCCATGACCAGATGTCGTGTGTACTCAGGGAGGGACCGATCAAGATCACTATTCCTAACGTCAGAGGACTGGGATACGAGGATCTTGCTATTGGCGTGCAGGTTCCTAAAGAAAGGAAAGACATGACCAACGATGAAATCAAGATGGTGGGACTTGACAACATCGCCAGAAACATCATCTTGCACACGGTGCCCTTCGAGGAGTCAGCTAGGCTGATGAATTTAAAGACGGCAAATGAGGTCTGGGATGAGCTGACAAGGATGTGTGAGGGATCTGAAAAGATCAAGGAGAACAAGAGAAACATTGACATTCAGAAACTCGAGGCGTTCGAGATGCTGCCTGATGAGAGCATAGATCAAATGGAGTCTAGATTTATCAAGTTGATGAATGAGTTGGTGATGCTGGACAAGGATGTCCCAAGGAGAGATGTTGCTTCAAAGATCCTGAATGCCCTTCCTGAGAGATGGGACAACAGTGTAATTATGCTTAAGAACACTCAGGATATGAGTAACATAACTTCTGCTTTACTTTTTTCAGAGCTCAAAGCGCTTGAATTCGATCTTAACAAAAGAAAGAAGAAAGTACAGTCAGAAGAGGAAGTGAAGGAGAAAACTCCTGAGAAAAGTGTGGCGTTCAAGGCCAGGTCTGAACCTGTTGAGCCTCATCAAACGCTTCATCAAAGTCACTGATGGAGATGAGCAGGGAAGAACTCGCTGAGGAGTACAGCCTGATGGCAAGACGATTTGACAAGCTCAATTCCAGGTTTGGTCGTTATAAAAAGTTTTATCAGGACTCATGTGACAGGAAACCTGAAGGAACCCACCAAAGCTCAAGGAGATTTGAGGAGCGAAGGAATACTGACCAGAGGAGAGAACGTGGTGATGAAAGGAGATATTCTGAACCAAAACCTGAAAGAAGAGACGAACAGAGACGTACTCGCGATGATAGATACCCAACAAAGACTGAAAGCTCACCAAGAACCAGGGAACCTGACTCAAGGAGGAACCCTGAACCGAGAAAAGAAAGAGTGAGTGAGCAGGTAGCATGTTACAACTGTATCAAGATTGGTCACTATCAGTACGACTGCCCGGAGCTGAGTGCGAGGGAGAGAGAGGAAAGGAGAGCCACTAGGGATCTAAGATCTGCTGATCGGAGAGCGATGGTCACTGAAGATGCAACAGATTCTGACGGTCCTGCTGAAAGGTCACCTGAACTCTTCTCAGATGACGAGTACGATGATGTCTGTCTTATGGCTAGGGATGAGCCTGAGGTAACATCAAATTCTGTTTGTGCTTCTTACACTGGTCAAAATCCTGAGCTTAGCTCAGAGTCAGTTAGAGAAATGAACCTTCAGATCTGTCTTGATCAATTGATGGTTGATTTCTCCAGACTGCAGGAAAATAATGTCTTCTTGGTAGAGGAGAACAAGAAATTGAGTACTGAAGTTCAAAACCTGAATGAACAACTTACTCAGTCTAATCTTAAAGAATCAGCTCAAATTGTGAGACTAACTCAGGAGATTGATTTAATCAATGTTGAGCGTCTTCCAAGAGAGAAGATTCTGAAGGAACTGGCTGAGGAAGAGCTGGTCAGGAATGAAGAACTGAAAGTACTTAAGAGTAAGTTTGATGACCTCTTTACCAGACATGAAATCCTAAAAAAGAGTGAGGACTCTCTCAAGAAAAAGGTTGCAGCAATGAATAAATCCTCAGTGGCTAGAGAGGAAATAAATAGCAACCAGATACTTGGGAACAAGAAAAAGGGACTTGGATATGTTCCTGAGAAATCCTCACAAGGTCAGTCTCATGTTGCTTCAGGGAGCAACACTGAGAGGGTATTTGTTCAGACAGGCCAGAGTGCACCTAAGGTTGTGCTCTAGGCCCGTCAAACTGATAAGGGCAAGGAAACCGTTGACACATTCAGGGTTGCTCCTAAGGTAGCTAAGCCAAAACCCAAGGGAAAGGCAAAGCAACCTACGGAAGCCCCTGAGAGCTCAGGCCAGGGAAAACCTCAGCGAAAGCAGAGGAAGACTCAGGCCAAGAGCCCTCAGACTGGTCAGCGAGGGTACCATCATGCTTGGCAATACCAACAGGGAAGGCCAAATATGATGACACCCCCGTGGTTTTGGCATCCTGAGGCCTTTAACTGCTTTCCATTCCCTCACTTGCCTAGGGGGAATAGAAATCAGGGTCCTTATCAAGAACAAGGCCCAAGACCTGCTGCACCCAGACCTAGGAAGAACAGGAAGCCAGCCCAAAAGGCACCCACTCAGGCTCCTATGAAGCCTAAGTCTAGCACCCATACACCATCTTCCTCTCAGGCAAAGAAGAAGAAAGTTGTGTATGTTGATGTTTCAGGGAGACAGATTTACCACTCTGAGGCAATCAGGGTTGTGAAGCAAGTCTGGATCCCGAAGGGTACAGCTGACACGATAGGACCCAACACCCAATGGGTACCTAAAGCCTGATTTGCTTGCAGGCAGCTGTGGATCACAACAAAAGGAGAGGAGACTCAATCAAAGCTGTTTGGTACCTAGACAGTGGTTGCTCAAGGCACATGGCTGGAATGAAGAGTCTTCTCCAAGAATATCAAGATAAAGATGGTCCACAGGTAACCTTTGGTGATAACTCTAAAGGTGTTACTAAAGGTTTTGGTGTTTTGATAATAGGTACAGTCAGAGTGGAAAATGTGTCCTTTGTGGAAGGACTGAAGCATAACCTGCTGTCAGTAAGTCAATTCTGTGACAAAGGGTTCAGTGTTGAGTTTTCATCGAATACATGTTCAGTCAAGGACAAATCAACACAGGAAAGGTAATGTTTATCTCGCTGATTGGAGCAGCACTATTCCTAATACTTGTCTTGTTGCTAAAAGCTCTCTAGAGCTCAGTTGGTTATGGCATAAAAGATTAAGCCACCTGAACTTCAAGATTCTTAACAAAATTTCTAGACATTCACTTGTTGATGGTCTACCTAATGAAGTTTTTAGCAAAGATCACGTGTGCAAAGCTTGTCAGGAAGGGAAGCAGGCCAGAGCATCATTCAAAGAAAAAGCTTCTTATTCCACTGACAGGATACTTCATCTCTTGCACATGGATTTATTTGGTCCCATAACACCTGTGAGTATGAATGGTAGAAAGTATACCCTTGTGGTTATTGATGATTATTCTAGATATACTTGGGTCATTTTCTTGTTAAGTAAGAAGGAAACACAGGTGAAGCTTCCAGAGTTGCTCAAGAGACTCAGCAATGAGAAGAATCAGTCCATTACTAAGATCAGATCTGACAAGGACACTGAATTTATAAATTCATATATTTCTGACTTCTGTAATGAACTTGGTATAGCTCATGAGACTTCTGCAGCTAGAACCCCACAACAGAATGGTGTCGCTGAAAGAAGGAACAGGACACTGAAGGAGGCTGCAAGGACCATGCTGGCTGAGTCAGGATTGCCCAAGAAATTCTGGGCTGAGGCAATCAACACTGCATGCTACACTCAGAACAGATCCATGCTGAACAAGCAACATGCACAGACCCCATATGAGACATGGAACAAAAGGAAACCTCGTATTTCTTATTTTCATGTATTTGGTTGTAAGTGCTTCATCCTCAACAATGGGAAGACCCAGTTGAAAGCCTTTGATAGCAAATCTGATGAAGGAATATTCTTAGGATATTCTGAAGTTAGTAAAGCCTTCAGGGTTTATAATTGTAGGACCCTTGTTGTTGAAGAATCACCTCATGTTGTCTTTGATGAATCTGCTAATGAGTCTAGGGCAAAGGTGTTGAATCCTGACACTGAGGAGGTCACAAGGAGTGTGACAAGGCTGAGCTTGAAGAATCAACCTGATCCCAAGATCAAGACTGTGCCAATTCCGAGATGGGATGATGATGACGATCAGGATGATGAATCAGGTGTCACTCCTAAGCCCAGCACATCAGGGATTGTTGAGCCTCAGACTGAGGAACAGGCTCAACCTGAGGTAAGCACCGTCTATGAAGATGCTGTTGCAGCTGAGATGGTTCCTGAGTCACCTCATCAAGGGGGAATCAATGTTCCTGACATTGAACTTATTAATCCCTTTGGCATAGACTCAGGATCATCCCCTTCTGTTCAATTTCCTGAATTTTATGAGCCTGTAGACACTAACATTGCAGGTACTTCAGGAACAACTCCTGGCAAGAGAACATGGCTAGAAGATCATCCCATTGATCAAATCATTGGCGATCCAACTGAGGGAGTCAGGACCAGACGATTCCATGGTGAGAGTGCATTGTTCTGTTGCTTTCTCTCTGAGCAAGAGCCTCAAAACATTGAAGAAGCTCTCACTGACTCGAACTGGATCATAGCCATGCAAGAAGAGTTGAATCAGTTCACAAGGAACCAGGTTTGGGAACTGGTGGATAGACCTAGGCATCAAGGTGTGATTGGTACCAAGTGGGTCTTTAAGAACAAGAAGGATGAGAATGGTGTTGTGGTAAGGAACAAGGCTAGACTGGTTGCAAAAGGGTATTGTCAGTCTGAAGGAATAGACTATGATGAGACTTTTGCTCCAGTGGCTAGGTTGGAAGCTATCAGGTTGTTCCTTGCATATGCAACGTACAAGAAGTTCAAGGTGTATCAAATGGATGTCAAGAGTGCCTTCCTGAATGGTGTACTCAATGAAGAGGTATATGTTGAACAACCTCCCGGGTTTGAGGTTGGAGATAGAGTATACCATTTGAAGAAAGCACTCTATGGACTCAAGCAAGCACCAAGAGCTTGGTATGATACCCTCTCTCAATTCCTGACAGACCATGGGTTCAAGAAGGGAACTGTGGATAGGACATTGTTCAGGATCACTGAAGGTGATGACATTCTCTTGGTCCAGATTTATGTGGATGACATAATATTTGGATCACCAAATCATCAGCTTTGTGAAAAATTCTCTAAGCTGATGACTGGTAAATTTGAGATGTCCATGATGGGAGAGATGAACTTCTTCTTAGGATTGCAGGTCAAGCAGACTGATCAAGGTATATTCATTAATCATGCCAAGTATACAAGAGACTTGATTCATAAGTTTGGTGTTCAGAACAACAATCCAGCAAGGATCCCTATGAACACAAATTGGAAGATGGATCCTGACACTGAAGGGACTTCAGTAAATCAGACTGAGTATCGTGGGCTGATAGGTTCTTTATTGTACCTGACTGCAAGTAGGCCTGACATTACGTTTGCAGTTGGTGTGTGTGCTAGGTATCAGTCTGATCCCAAGAGAAGTCATTTGGAGGCTGCTAAGAGGATACTTAAGTATTTGAAAAGGACAGTCAATATGGGACTATGGTATCCTTCAGATGACAACTTAGAACTGACAGGTTATTCAGATGCAGATTATGGAGGTTGTAGGATTGATAGGAAATCAACCTCAGGGACATGTCAGTTTTTGGGAAGTAAGTTGATCTCATGGTTTAGTAAGAAGCAGAATTCAGTGGCTACATCCACGACTGAGGCTGAGTATATGGCTGCAGGTAGTTGTTGTGCTCAAATTTTATGGTTGAGGCAACAGTTGAGGGACTACCAAGTGTTTGCTAATCAGGTTCCAATCTATTGTGATAACAATAGTGCTATAGCAATTACTCAGAACCCAGTGCTTCACACAAGGTGCAAGCATGTGGATATTAGACACCACTTCATTCGAGATCATGTGGAGAAGAAAGATATTAGGATGGAGAAGATTCACACTGACAGGCAAAGAGCTGATATCTTGACTAAGCCTCTGGCTGAATCGAGGTTTATGGAACTGTCAGTGGAGTTAGGACTCTTAGATCCGGGAGAGCAGTCAGTGTAGGGTTCTAGGGGGAACTCAGGCCAGACTCGACTCAGCGAGGTATCAGGGTGCTACAATGTCTCCCTGACAGGTATGAGTTCTAACCTGACTCTTGTGAATTTCAAGCGTCTCCCTGAGTCCTTCGTCCTGAAAATCTTTATTAAATGCATTCCGTTCTCATTAAAAGCGCGCCTTTTCATATTTAAACCCACGCGCACGGAGCATTTAATGCTACAGTTACTTTTTCATATACGTGTCCGTTTTATACGGAATATGACTGACATGGGGTTTTAATTGAAGCTGAGATTAATCCTGGCCCCTCATTTCAAAACCTTTCGAATGCAGGGATCAATCTCAACCCCACGTTTGAGTAACTGACTTAGTCTTATCAATCAAGAGTGCCATTTGAGGTTTTTACGCAAACACAACGCACAATCTGCACACTGAGCTTTCTCTTGCTCAAACACAGATAATTCTTTCGTAAAATCTCTTCTTTTCAAAACAATGGCATTTCTCGATTCCAACTGGACAATCGACAAGATCGTAGATGTTGTTGAAAAGAAACTGGTACACGTGGAGCAAGTCATCTCCATGGAAGGTATCTGTCTTACGGTTGAGGAAATCAAACCCGTATTTAAATGGATTTTCGATGCCGGGTTGGAAACATACTTCACCACCCGCCCCATTTCCTTGCTCCCAAGAACAGTGGTGGAAGCCTATTTAAATATGTTCTTACGGAAAGGGGAAGTTTTCACGAAGGTAACTGCACTGAAGCCGACGGGAGAAAAGGACGGCGACGGCGAACCTCTTTACAACACAGAGGTGGTCACTATCAACTTCAGGCAGGCAGTGAGGGAAGTCTTTAAGTTGCCTTTCACAGGCATTAACCCAAGAACCTACAAGGAGAACTCAGAGGGAGAGCTTCTTGCGAAATGGACCAAGTCAGGGTCATCGGAGTTCAAGGCTCGTCAGAACAAGAATACTCTGAAGCCTGAGTACAGAGCGCTGGTGGACTTGGTGTCCAAGTTAGTGATGGGAGCAACTGGCTCTCACGAGCAGTTGAGTCTGCCCAAGCTGAGGCTCATGGGGGCAATTGCTGATGGAGTGGAAGCGAACTGGGAGCAGTTCTTCCTCGATCAACTCCATCAGGCTGGGTTGGACAAGCTTAAGCGAGATAAGGAGGAGAAGCACATTTCCGTCAGTGCCATCTTGCCATTCGGCACGAGGATGTCCATCCTGATTGCTCATGCTTGCCATGGGTATACCTTCGACTTTGAGGACAGTCTCTCCTCAAAGAAGGTAATGTTTTCCTCACTGAGTGATACCTATTCAGTGCTAGGGCTGACTGATCCCAATGCGAAAGCAAAGGGTCAGGCCAAAAAGCCAGCTGGTAAGGCCAGGAGAGTGGCAACCAGTCTCATTGAACGGGTAGATGAGCTCCTTGAGAGGAGTAAGGAGGGTGAGGAGGTTGCAGCTGAGGAGGTGGAGCAGCCTGGGGTGGAAGCGGCTGAGAAGAGGAAGAGGGTGAAGATAGTGCTGTCAGGGAAGAGCACGAAATCTGGGACTGAGTCTGATCCCAAGAAGGCCGGGTCTGAGGCTGAGGGAACTGACGATGACGTCAGAAAGGAGGGTGCTCAGGGAGAGAGGCCCCTGAAAAGGCTTAGGAAGGGGACCAAAAAATCCCCTGCTAAGAAGCTGTCTGAAGTGAGTGAGAGGGAGAAGTCAAGCTCTCCTGGAGCCTCTGACTTGGAGGAAGTGAGAAAAATTGTCGAGACGGCTGAGTCGTTGCAGCCTGAGACAGTACCCACTCAAACACCCCCACACCCTGAAACCCAAACACCTTCCATCCCTGACCCCACACCTCAAACTCCCCAACCACCCCAAATCTCAGAGCCAAATCAGCCTACTGAGTCAGCGCCATCAACTTCACACACGAATGAGCATGACCAGTCAGCCGAGCCGAACCTTCCAAACCCCTCAGACTTTCCATCATACCCCAATCCCAAAGACTGTCCCAAATCCATTTCAGCAGAGGAGGATGAGTTCCTTGAATTGGAGGAGGAGGAGTTAGATGAGCACATGACTGGTGGGATTCTTGAGAACACTCTCAGGGGGAACGCCACAGAATGGGCAGGAAAGTGCTGGCCTGGGCTATCCAAGTATACTGAGCTGCTGGCGTATGTGATTGAGCTCAAAGTTTGGTTGGACTTCAAACAATCAAACATGCAGAAGCAACACATGCTGGTGGATGCTCGTGGCTGGGAGCACTGGGAGGCGGAAGAGACCAAGATTTGCTCGTTCTTTGGACTTACTAGCTGGCTTCAACTCTTGAACTTTGACAACCTGAAGCAGCTAGTGGCTGAAATGATGTCCAAGAGCAAGGCTGACCTCCTATCTGATGACGAGAAGGATGGTGATGAGGATGATGAAGGAGCTCAGGGTGGAGACCTGGAGAAGGCAGTGGAGGAAACTGCACAGGAAGTTGATGAGATGAACTCTGAGCCTCAGGCTCAGGGGGAAGGTGATAAGAACACTGGTGCCAAGGGTGGACCAGTGGCTGAGGATGTTGTGAACATCTCAGCTGCCAATGAGACATCTGTCGATGAAGGGATTCCCTGCCCTGAGACGAGAGAGGAAGATGTTGAGGCATTCAAGGAGACTCTCAGTTCCGAGGGTCTTGCTCCTAAGGTTCAAGTTAGCTTAGCTGAGCCTGAGGAGGCGGCTATGACTACTTCACAACTGCCTTCAGTGCACCTTGAAGAAGGGACTGATGCTGCAGGGGCTGACAAGGGAAATCAGCCAATCACTGATGCGGCCGTTGATGATGAGGATGTGATCATAACTGGGGTCGGACGTGCTGAATTCACAAGCATAGTGGAGGTCAAGCAGGAGAAAACCTCAGAAAATCTAGCTGAACTTCAGGAGGAGGTAATGAGGCTACGAGCTGAGAAGGAAGAAGACTCCAAGGCCCTGGCGAAGCACATCAGGTGGACAAAGTCAGCTTACAACACCCTTGCTAACAGGGAGCTGATTTTGTTAAAGAAAACGATGACTGACACGGCCAAGTCAGTGAGGAATGAGAGGAAGCGCACCAAGAAGATGCTTAGGAACACTCTCAAGAAGCTTGAAGAGAGGGATGCGATCAGGGACGAGAAGATGAATCAGGCAGTGGACAGGCTTGCAGTTCAGACTGGAGCTATTGTCACTCAGGCCTTGAAGGACTCAGCGTCCAAACTGGAGCTGGAGTCAGGGAGGATGGATCGCACCTCTCAGTCAGTGGCCGACACTTTGGCAAAGGCCACTGAGGAATCGGCAAAGATACTAACTGAGGCTAGCAGAGTCAGCGGTGAGTCCTTGAAGGTGGAGGAAAGGATCACCAAGGCTGAACAAAGACTCCAACTCTCCATGGAGGTCTTTGAGAAGAAAGTCAATGCTGCTATCAGTTCAGTTTCTTTTGCAGGCACTGGGATTGCCACGGGAGTTGAGATGCTGAAGGAGGGCGTTTTGGAAGTACAATCCTTAGCCTCTTTTGTTATCAACAGTGGAGCTGAGTCACTCCCATCCCAGGCCAATGATGATGCCAAAAAGGGGGAAAAGAAGAAGAAAAGATCCCGCCCTGAGGCATCGGAGGCAGTCAATCAAGGTAAAACCATTCTAGCTGACCCTGAAGCCAATCCTGAAGGAAACATTTTAAGGGTGAGGAAGTCAGCTAGGTTAGCGGCGGTGGAAAAGGAAGGAGGGGAAATTGTTGCCAAGTTGAGAGAAGAGGCAACAAAGGCAAAGGCTGATGAACCTTCCAAGCAACAACCTAAGCCAGTTCAGAGATCGTCTCCCATGAGCTCAAGGAAGAATCCCATCACTTACTCTGGTGAGTTGGTTGCGGAGTTATGTGCTGAAGCATGGGGAGATCAATCTGAAAAATCGGAGGCTATGCGCAGAGCCGAAATTGCTCAGAAGGAGAAGATGCGCATCTTGGAGAAGAAGGTTGAGAAGCTGACTGATATCACTGAGCTTCAACAACGAGAACTGGATGATGCAGTGATCAGCTTGCTAAGGAGGAAGAAGGCGAAGCCTGAGCCCAGGAAGTACAGGAAGAAGCCAACAGTTAGGAAATCAACAATTCTTCAAGTCAGAAGGCCAGAATCAGGAGCAAGGGAAGCTTTTGTTGATGAGTTCGTCTCAGAGACATTGAAGGAGTTTTGGACTGATGCAAGGGATGAATTTGTTAGATTGTGGTTTGTTGTGAAGAAGTGGGGCGACACTGACGATATCAATGCCCACTTCACTGACTACATGATGGACAATCATCCTGAGCTATTCCAGAAGATCTTGGAGGAGGCTGAGGCAGCTCAAGTTCAAGTGAAGGCTCCTGAGTTCACCATTCGAGCTCCTCCCTTGGTTCCTGGAACTCAAAAGCATGATACAAAGGCCATTATGATGGAAGTATTGAAGATAGCCAAAGCTGAAGGGTACGTGAATCAACCTGGAAGACTTGACGAACTGAAGGCAAGAGTTTATGCAGGATATGGACTCAAGCCTGAAATGAGATTAGTCTAGGTGTTCACAGGCTTCTTTGTAATAGATTAGATTCATTGTAATCATTTCCACATCAATCAATGAAATCTATTACTTTTGCCCACAGACAAAAACTCATTGTCTTTTTGGCTGTTGTTTAAAATTCTGTACTTTATCAAGAATTGCTCTAACACTGTCTTATCTTTTAGATAGGTTTATCTTGTTTCCTCTAAGTGTTTTGAGGATCTTTTCAGTGTTTTGGCATCATCAAAAAGGGGGAAATTGTTGGGACATTGTCAGTTTTGATTAAGATCCCAAAGCCCCTGAAAAGATGATTGTCTTAATCTGTCTTTGTCAGGCTAGTCTTGGTTAGGATTAGTACTTAGTCATTTTACACTTCACAGGTAGTCAGTGAGAAGAGAACTCACTGGAGACAATCAAGACTCAGAGCCTGAAGACGAAGAGCACCATCCTGAACTTATGGCAGTCCTCTAAGCTGGCTGAGTAAGTGTCAGTGATGAAGAGTATGACCCTGAGGTCATTACTAACTCAGTCCTGAAGGGAACGGGATGTCACTGAGTTAATGGGAAGACTTGGAGTAGAGCCAAGCAATGCAAAAGGAATTTCAGCGTCAGGACAAGACTGGTGGGCTCAAGACAAAATGAACTTAATAAGACAAGCCTGAAGCTCAGGAATAAGTTCTGACATTCTCACCAACCTGATGACGTGGACCAATCCGAGAAGGACACGCACGTACGGAACCTGACATGAAGACTGAATTCAGATTGCATATTCAACGGGCAAGCATTTAATGTGCATTTAATGCAAATACCAAATCCATGCAAGGGCCGCTGCTGCATGAAGATATGTTCGTTCGAAGCCACTCTACATAGATGACTAGAAGGCTGTCTCTCCAACGGATAGTTTTTCAAATCGCCTATAAATACAGAAGACCTTGACCCCATTCAAGGTTACGGGAAATTTCCAAGCCAGAAATTACTCAAACTCTCAAGCATTCAAAACATTCAACCCTTAAGAGAAGCACTCGAAACCTTCTAAATTTCCCAAGTGTTTCTCAGCAATTGAGAGTTATTCTGTATTCCAAGAGCTAATTAGAATTATCTTAAGCTTAGAGAGATTATCCAATCCTTAGCATAGCTTTGCCTTGTAAGGATAATCTCAATCTAGTTGGAATCCAAACTGAAACCAAAACCCTAAGTTAGGCTTGTTGGGAGTAAGTCAGTTAGAGTGTTAGTAAGTGGAGTTGTATAGATCAGTGAGGTTAGCTGGTCTTGGTGCACCTTGGCACGTTAAAAACAAGAATCCCTTGAGTGGATTTCCTGTTAAGTCAGGCCGTGGACGTAGGAGCTTGAGACTCTGAACCATGTTAAACTCCTTGTGTTCTTACTGCTTTGATATTGTGCATACTTGCTATATTACTTGTTCATTCATTGCATTCAAGTTTATCAGGCCTGAATCAATCAGGCTGATCTTCAAAAGAGCACTGCCCTACTTTACACTCTTCAGATTTGAGTAAAACAAGTTTTTTTTAGAAAGCAAACTAAACAAGACTTTAAACTTTCAGGGCTCAAACATTTCCGCACTGAACTTGAACTGATAGTTAGCCAACTGACCCGCACCAAGTGTAGTCAGTAGGTGTGTTATCAGCTCCTAGTTCTTTACCACTCTGAGTAAAGGGGACTCAGTCAGTTTTAAGTTTGAAAAATTGGTATACGTGTATTCCCCCCCCCCCCCCCCCCCATACACGTATTCCTCAGTCTTGTACCGGGACCAACAGGCATGTATACTTGTTTTTCTTGAGACCTCAACCCTTTGGGGTGCATTTACTGCAGGTATATGCGATAGTCACACCTCTATGGTCAGTAAATGCGTCTAGCAGATTCTTTGCTAAATGTTGCAAGTTAATGATCTTCTGAACTTCCAGTTCAGATTGACTAGTGCATGGATCTAGATACTGAAGATCACTTACGTTCCACGTAAGTTCCCGACATTCATTCAATTTTGAATTCGGATCTCCTCCTAATGCTGGGAAGTGATATTCATCGAACGTGCAGTCAGCGAACCAGGCTGTTAATTGATCCCCGGACAAAGGTTCTAGGTATCTCAGGATGGATGGAGAGTCAAATTCAACGTAAATACCTAGCTTCCTTTGTGGACCCATAGATGTACGCTTCAGTAATGTTATTGGAACATACACCGCACATCCAAATATACGCAAATGGGAAATGTTAGGTTCTTTCCCACGCACTAGCTGTAGGGGGGAATGATCATTGTATGCAGTTGGATGGATTTGTATCAGATGTGATGCATGTAGGACTGCATGCCCCCAACATGTAGCGGATAATTTTGAGTTCATAAGTAATGGTCTAGCGACAAGTTTGATACGTTTTATTAGCGCTTCAGCAAGACCATTTTGGGTGTGGACGTAAGGGACCGAATGCTCCACTTTAATTCCCAGTGCCATACAGTAGCGGTAAAGGCTTTTGAGGTAAACTCAGCAGCATTATCCATGCGAATTGATTTTATTGGATAATCTGGGAACTGAGCTCGAAGCTCAATAGTTTTCGCAATGAGCTTGGCAAAAGCTTGATTACGGGTAGACAACAAACAAGCATATGTCCACTTAGTGGAGGCATCAATTAAGACCATGAAATATTGAAATGGTCCTGATGCTGGGTGAATCGGTCCACAAATGTCTCCATGGATCCGTTCAAGGAAAACCGGAGATTTAAGTCCCACCTTGGTGCGCGACGGACGCATTATTAACTTACCCTTTGAACATGCATCACAGAAAAATTCATCGATAGAAGGGATTCTATTACTCGAAATATTATGATCAATGGAATTAGATAGAATCCTACGTATCATATTTTGTCCTGGATGACCTAACCGCCGATGCCATAATTTAAAAGAGTTCGGGTTGTGGAATTTCATACTCATGGCTATATGGAGATTAGATGGCCGGATGTAAGAATAGTACAGTCCGGAAGAGGAGGAGGGAAGTTTTTCAATAACTTTCTTACGACTACCTCGAGAAATAGTCATCAAAAGGTATTCATTATTGTTCTCAATTTCAATTTCAATGTGATAACCATTAGTTCTTATGTCCTTAAAACTGAGAAGGGTACGCTTCGACTGTAGAAACAACAAAGCATTGTCAATTATGAGTTCGATACCCATAGGGAGGATAACAGAGGCTCTTCCGGAGCCTAATATCATAATATTATCATTGACTATCGTAGTAACACTCATTTTTCTTTCTATCAAGTTATGAAAATACTTCTCATCTCTTAAGATTGTGTGTGTGGTAGCACTATCTACCAAACATAAATCACAATTTGTATCCATCATGCCAGAGGAAAAAGCCCAAACCTAATAGCGATTAACTGCGGGTAGAGACTCGTGCTGATAAAATGTTGTAAATTATAAACACAAAATAGAGACACCGGTTTGTTTACCCAATTCGCCGATAACGACTACGTCTGGGGGCGTACCAAGCCAGGTGCTTTCAATAATATTTCTGTATGTTTACAATACTGAGTACAAGGATCTATTTATAATAGAGAAACTCTAATCTAAATCGTAAAGCCTATTTAGGTTATTAGACTCATAAATAATGTCCACATCAAATCTTTTGGATTTGATATATTAAATCTACAGGATTTACAACAGTATTTTCATCCGAATCAATCTAAATTTATTAAAATAATTAATTATTCATTATAAAATGGGTGATACATTATTTTCAGACAATTTTATTTATTAGTTCGAAAAGTAAAAAATATTAAATTATAATTTTATTTGCCACTAAACCATATTTCAGTTCACATTAAAAATGATAAAGTTGCCGAATCTAACTCGATTACTCAAAGAGTGGTAAATGTATATTACTTGATTACAAGATAAGCATACCCAGAATACAAATACATTTAGGCGTTATTTAGACTATATTTAGACCATTAATCCTATTTCTTTGCATGTCACAAGAACGAGAGAGATTTCAGGCATGCCTTTTGTTAATCTTTCCTCGATGGTCTCTAATTGTTTTTCAAACAAACAAAGTTTCTGTGCATCAAAAATTAACACCCAAGAGGGAAAATCGAAAAATCAAGATAAGGAAGCAGATATTTTTCCGTTACCAGAAAATCCCGGAAGTGAGCTTGAGAAGAAGATCGAAACAAATATCCGTTCATGAAAGTGGAAAAAGAATGTGGCTTCCAAATCCAAAGGGGACTAGTAGCCCAGGAAGAAGGGGCGGCCGCAATGGCCTTGTTGCAGTAGCCATTGATAAGGATAAATCGAGCCAAAATGCGATCAAATGGGCGATTGAAAATCTCATCACCAAAGGCCAAGTTGTGATCCTAATTCACGTTATCCAGAGGTCCTCCGCGGATTCATGTACGTCCTCGTTTCGCGTTTATCTTTGCTTTCCCTTTAGGAAAGTAGTTGAGTGCCATGTGTTCGACGAAATACCCAGGTGAATATTGTGTATAAATTTGCATATTATTGGATGCATGCAGGTATCAACAATTACGCATTAACTGGCCTCAACGGAGCTGGTGGCAACAAACTAGCTCTTGGGAAGCCGACTGAAGATCTGTTCGTCACCTTCCATTGCTTCTGTGCTCGCAAAGATGTAAGTTGATGTTGTTTTCGCTCTTTATTGCGATGATCATGGTTTACAAGTATAAGAATCTGATATTGTTGTGCTTTTTTCTGATTATATTCGGCAGATACTATGTTTTGATGTAGTATTGGAGGACACAGATATAGCTAAAGCAATAACAGAATATGCTGCTCATGCTGCAATCGAAAACTTGGTTCTTGGATCCTCTCGACATGGCTTCATCAGGTGAAGATCCCACAGATTTTTTACTCATACTTCTGCTGCTTTAAACTCCTGCATGATTTCTAATGATTATATCATAAGCTCGAGAAATCCACTCTATCGCGTATACACTTTTGCAGGAAAAAAGGTCAGAACTATGTTTTTTACAGAAAGGGTTACTCTGTTCTTCTATATCCATTTTGTATAAAGGATGGTCATATCCCTTCTTTAATAGAACCCAAATAGTCAAAGTCTATATGTACTGTAGTTTCAAGTGATGTTTGCGATTTCGCTTTTGTTTCCTTGAGAAAAACTACACTAGAAGATCTTGAATCATTTTATTTATGGTAAAATTTCGAATGATTGTACGACTTTAGGCGTGCATTAATAGAATAACTGTTTGTACGTAGTGCAGAAGATTGAAGACGGTAGATGTTCCGACCAGTGTATCAAAAGGATCACCCGACTTTTGCACTGTTTATGTTATCTCGAAAACAAAGATTTCATCTGTTCGAAATGCTTCCCGTATGGCACCATTTACTTCCCCTCTTATGCCCCAATTACAGAACATGGTCGAGCAGGCTAACAGTAATACTGTAGTTATGTCCCCTGATGCACGTGCCACTCCAAGACACATGCCTAGTATGAGAGGTTGGTCGCTTTTTTAATATAATTTACTTTTATATTTTCTCGATCAATCATATGATGCACATGAAATATGTCTAGCAGCTGCAGAAAGAACACCGCCGCACAAGGCAGCTGGTGAGGACAATGATGTATTCAAGTATGTCTCCTGTAATAAAACACATTCGTGCCCCCGGTCTCTTGAATTATTCAAGATACTTACAGATTTTAACAATTATGTGATACAGGTCACCATTTGCTGGAAGAGGGTATAATCCAAACATGTTTATGGATCTTTCAGAGTGTGACACTGATATATCATATATAAGCTCAGATAGGCCTAGCACTGATAGTAGAAGTATAGATCCAATGGGTGGTATGCTCTATGATGGCCTAGATTCATGTCGAAACTCACGAATATCGACTAGCTCGGAGAGTAGTTTTGGGTCGATGCGCTCAGGGGCCAGATTCAGTGAATTGAGTTCTTTCACTGATTTTTCAACATCTTCGGTTGAAAATGTAAGAACATTTTCTTGATGATAAAAGGTTATCCGTGAAGGAAGTTAGTTCGTTAGAATTAAAACTTAAAAGGCTGAAAATGCAGGATGATGTGGAAGCTGAAATGAGAAGGCTAAAGCTTGAGTTGCAGAAAACTATGGATATGTATAGCACAGCTTGTAAGGAAGCTCTAACGGCAAAACAAAAGGTAGGATCAAATACATCTAGTTTATTTTTCTTTCTTTTTAATTTTTTTTTAACTGTTGGTATTGTGTTAACTGTAGGCTGTGGAGCTTCATCAGTGGAGAATGGAAGAAGAACGACGACTAGAAGAGGCTCGATTGGCAGAGGAAGCAGCAAGACAAAATGCTGAACAAGAGAGAGCCAAGTACAAATCAGCTCTAGAGAATGCTCAAGCAGCTCACAGGATAGCTGAACTTGAATCCCAAAAACGAATCAATGCTGAAAAGCAAGCCATTCAGAGGACGGATGAGAATGATACGGGATTAATTGTAACACCATTAAGATACAGAAGATACACAATTGAAGAAATTGAAGAGGCAACAGAGTATTTTTCCGAATCACGCAAAATTGGAGAAGGCGGCTATGGCCCTGTTTATAAATGTTTCCTCGATCATACACCCGTTGCAGTTAAGGTCCTGCGTCCCGATGCTGCTCAAGGAAGATCACAATTTCAGCAAGAAGTAAGATATAAAGAAAAAAAAAACTATTTAAAAGAATTTTAATACAGCCTTACCCTACCTACTTATTTAATCAATACAGTAAATATGGGATTTTGACCCTGTTAGAAGATGTTAACAAGCTACTTGTTAATCCCCTCAAAAGAAAATGAAAGGAATATCATTGTGGCATATAAAAAGCTAAAAGCTGCTTTATGAATATGTTATGTTAGTCATTTTATTTGCTAAAATGGTTATATACATTAACAAATCCCTGCATCTCAAGTTTTCATTGTCTAGAATTGTTTTGCCCTCAATACAATACTTGTGCGTACAAGAATGAATTTCCCTTATTATGCAGATTGAAGTGCTGAGTTGTTTGAGACATCCCAATATGGTCCTACTACTTGGAGCTTGCCCCGAATACGGTTGTCTAGTGTACGAATACATGGCTAGGGGAAGCCTGGACGACAATCTCTTCAGGAGAGGAAACATGAATGCCCTATCCTGGCAACTCCGATTCAGAATCGCATCAGAGATAGCCACAGGGTTGCATTTTCTTCACCAGACGAAACCAGAGCCGTTAGTCCATCGTGACCTCAAACCAGGAAACATTTTATTAGACCAAAACTACGTAAGCAAAATCGGTGATGTTGGATTGGCAAGGCTCGTCCCTCCTTCTGTTGCTGATGATGTTACACAATATCGAATGACATCAACAGCTGGAACGTTCTGCTACATTGATCCCGAGTATCAGCAAACAGGAATGCTGGGAGTGAAATCTGATGTCTATTCGTTAGGAATCGTGCTGCTACAAATAATAACAGCTAAGCCTCCAATGGGGTTGACTCATCACATCAGCAATGCAATTGAGAAGGGGACGTTGTCTGAGATGTTGGATCCTGCTGTCCCTGATTGGCCTCTTGAAGAAACCTTAAACTTCGCTAAACTAGCTGTGCAATGTTCGGAGTTAAGGCGAAAAGATAGGCCGGATCTTGGCAAAGTTGTTGTACCCGAGCTATATAAATTGAGAGAACTCGGTGAAGAAAAAATGACCCAATTTCTAGTCGGTGGAAGCGCTACTCCGTCTCCCACCCAAAGCTTTGTTTCTACGAATAAGCCTGTGCTTTCGCCAAATGTAACACTTCTATATATACATTATTTCATATTCAATCAACTTAGGTGGTGTTTGCACACTCTAAGAAGTAGGACAAAATCACTTCTTTAAAAAAAAAAAAAAAAAATGATTCTGGAAGGTGTTGGTAGAGTTTGCAAACATGCCCCTAGAGTTATAAAGAATTTCTGATGAGCGATAACATCATGCAGGACGTGACGAGTGACCCTAACGTGCCATCCGTGTATAGCACGCTGGAACTTCAAAGTTCAGCATCAATGCCGGAGAATATCTCAGGTATGATTCAAGATTCATTGGCAAAAAACACCATGTTTGTAAGCAAGAATAAAGGGTCTCTTAACATAGTTTTGTCTTTCTTTTTTGCACAGAAGAACCCGAAGCTGAACCTGAACCTGAAGCCAAACCCGAAGCCGAACCTGAAGCCAAACCCGAAGCCGAACCTGAACCCGAAGCCGAACCTGAACCCGAACCCGAACCTGAACCTGAACCCGAACCTGAATGAACTTTCATCACGATTAAATTACAGTAGAAGATTGAAGCTCGGGCTTAAATAGATTCCCAGAAGCTTCAGCAATGTAATATAGTCTTAGGTAGTGAGAATTATCATCAAGATTGTAGAGTCTCTCATTGCTTATTTTGATGCAATGCAGTTTAATGACTTCATCTTGGGGATAGCTTTTGTAGGATATTTCTTCTCGTCTCGTATTTTATTTTCAGTGCCTTTAAGTGTACGGTAATGATGCAATGTGAAATAGAACACGAGATGAAAGTTTGTTTTACAGTAATTTAGTTTCGTGTTATAATTCATCAAGGTAGGATATTATACTTTGTGCTTGCTTGACTTGTATTTGATAGAACTAAATATAACATCAGAATATGATTTTATTTTTAAACAAGAAGCAAATGATGAGACCGTATACAAAAATAATTATCGAGTGATAGGTTCAAAACTTGACTTTTCAAAGTGGAATGGAAATGTCTATAACCACCTATTACTCGAATAATTCATAATTTTTCAATGGAGCTCGATTCCTGAAAGAGGTATTTATTGGGTAAAATATAAATAAGAACTCGATAAGTCTAAATTTGGTTTATGATTCATGGAATATTATAAACAAATTTGTATGATTCGTATTTTTGGAATAGGATGTCGATAAAGTGATTAAAAAAACAAATATAGAAATGTAAATGTTCTCCTTAACATAGAAAAGAAACATGAAAATGTTATTCCAATTTGAGTAGGTCTCCTAACAACTGAGTTAATGTGACTTTTTTTAAGTATCATTGTTATATATACAACTTATCACTATTACAGTAAAACTTCTATAAATTAATAAACTCTCTAAAATAATAATTTTCTCTGGTCCCGACCCAAGCCAGTTCAAAATTTTACGAATTTCGATAAAATGATGAGATAATAATTTTTCAAAAAATCTCTATATAAATTAGTGGTCACATCAATATCATAAATTAATAATTTCTTTAAATTATAAAATATAATTAGATCAATTTAGTAAAATAATGAGCTATTGATTGCTTCTTGTTAAACTTCAATTCTACTTGGATCACATCTCTAACTTTTCTGGCGTTGTATTTTCATACTACACTTCATTTGATTGCGGTAATCGAAATCACTTATCATTGTCTCTATTTTTTGAATATATTATTCAATGTTGTTTAAATTCATTGGCCCTTCACCGTCCGAACGAACAATGAGGAAAATAATTATATGAGTTCAACGGAAATGGTCGTATGTCCACCAGTGGATACAAACTTATATGTCAATGTGATGATGACGCATAAGTGGAAACTCCTGCTTGTATGTCATTATCACATTCGTGGTGGACATATAAGTTTTGTGTCCACCAGCGGGCACATGGTCAATTTTGAGAATTTCAAATTCTCTAAAATTCAAAATTTTATCGGTAAAGTTGCGACCCGAACCCACGACCTCTCGGTCACAGGTAGTGGTTCTCTATACCAATTGAGCTATAGAATTTAATTCTATAATAACTATAACACACCTATTTTACATTTTTTCAAATACAACTTGTAATACACAATCAATCTTTTATCACACACTTTTATTATTATTTTGGTTTAATTGCAATTTAAATCACGACATTTTCTAAAATTGCATTTTAAGCTAAACTTTTGGATCTTGTTAAAAAAAATTGCAACTTAACATTTTTTGGCAATTAAGACTTACAGACAGATTTGTCTCTGCCCATTGCTGATGTGACGTCTGTGTGGCAACCACCCACAAAAATTTAAATTAGGTGGCAAAAACTTTAAGGCTCAATTGCAATTTAAATCACGACATTTTCCAAAATTGTATTTTAAGCTAAACTTTTGAATCTTGTTAAGAAAAAAAATCAAATTTAATATTTTTTAGCAATTAAACCTTACGTGCAGATTTGCAGAGGGTCGTTGTTGATGCGGCATCTACATGGCAACAAAAAAAAAAAAAAAAAAAACTTAAATATTGTGGCAAAAATTTAAATACATGAATTTTTTAAAATTAATTTATCAATTTCCAAATAGTAATTTTGTAAAACCCTACGTCTCAATTTCTTGATAAAATAGATTATTAAATTTATTTATGGTAAAATCGTTGTGTTTATACTATTTAGATTCATTTATCTTCTTATTAATGCAAGTATTTTGTATCTTAATTTCATCTTTTCTTTAATTCTTTTCTTTCTATTTGAATTCATTTATTTATGTTCTCATTAATACAAACATTTGAAATTTTAATTTTAAGTTATGTCACATATTTAAAGTTTTTTGCCACATTGCCACGTAGACGTCATGTCAATGACAGACCTCTGCAAATCCGTAAATCTTAATTGCCAAGAAAAGTTAAATTGGAGCTTTATTTAACATGATCCAAAAGTTAAGCTTAAAATGTAATTTCGGAAAATATCATGATTTAAAATGCAATTAAATCTTAAAGTTATTTTCCACCTAATTTATATTTTCTGGGAAGTTGCCACGTAGATGCCACGTCAGCAACTGGCAGAGGCAAATCTGCACGTAAGTCTTAATTGCCAAAAAATGTTAAGTTTAAACTTTTTTTAACAAGATCCAAAAGTTTAGTTTAAAATGTAATTTTGAAAAATGTCGTGATTTAAATTACAATTAAGCCTATTATTTTTGTTGTTATTATTTTCATTATTATTATATATCCAATTCAATACTCACTCCTATTATTTTATTTTACTCAACATTCAATAATTTTAACTCTACTCTTTAGAATATGGAGTGTGTGAAGATCATACAAAATCTACACTTCCAAACATTTCAAAATCCTAATACACATTTTACTTTATTTCAAATAGTTCAATTCCATCTTAAAGGATTTCAAATCCCCTCTACTCAATAAATAATTTGGAATGTTAAAACTGAATTTGAAATTTCAAAACATAAATATTACTCTACTTTGAGATTTTAATATTGGATTTTCACATCTCCATATAAATACTTGCAAACACATTAATCATTATAACTACTCTCCCACAATAATACAATAACATAATATCATTCACTTTTACATAATAGAGTTAAATTTACCCTACTTAAATCTCAAAACAAACACATTAAAATTTTAAATTCACTTGATTTTGAAATTCGGATTTTAAATCCTCCAAATCTCAAATCAAACATCTCGGATTATATATTCCATACAAATTTGTCTATATATATATTTCTATGAATAAATCTTCTATGAGACTGTCTCATTGTATGAGACTAATACTATTTGATCTACTTTTAATTTAAAATACGTCATTTATTAATTAAAAGGTTGTCACTTTTAAAAAAGTGATAAAATTTTAACAGAAAAATAATAATAATTTAGTTAAAAGTCATTTTTTTAAAAAATATTGTCACATATTATAATAATTTTATCACTTTTTTTAATTTGGTCGGTCTCATATTAGGAGACGCCCTTACACAAGTTTTTGTCCATTTCAATTGATAAATTAAAATTACAAAAAAACTAGTACAAAATTAACCGAAGTGACCGAAGCCCCTTCCCATGAGCAAACCGGTTCGAACGAACCGTCCTCTTTTTCGCATTGCTCTTTGCCATCAATTGATAAAAAATCCTCTTTCAATTACTCGTCTCCAGTTCAGAATCGTTGATCGTGGCATTGTGATTATCAGCCGTGAAGGAGACTGGTGATTCACCAGGTAACATAAGCTTTAATTTGATGTTATTCATTGCCATATTTTGATTCAGTAAAGTTGCGTTTTGAGCCAATGATCCAGATCCAGTTGCTGTGTATGGACTGTTTAGTGAGCAATTTGCTAATTTTGTTGAATTATGATTGGTTTTTCAGCTTTTTGATCGCGAATCATGGCGACAGCTGATAAGCAGAGTGCTTTGGATTACATCAACCAGATGTTTCCCACAGGTGAAAATTTCATACGAACACCTACCCACACAATGATGCTTAGGAAGTTGAGAAGTTGATGTGCACATATATATATATCGTTACTTTGAATTTCAATTGTTTTCCATCCGTAGTTGGAGAGATTTTGTTCTGAATTATTAAAATTTTCATTTTTTTTGGCTATGGGAGTTGCAATATAATAGGATGTCAATAGTTTCAGCTAAGGGGAGAACTTGTGGTCACGAAAAGGCGATTCAGATTAATTAGCATTGATGAAGAAAAAAAATCGAAGTGTATATGTTGCAATTTTTCTTCATGTGTTTTTAATTGATGAAGTGCAGGCTGTAAAGCCATTAATACGTGGAGGCGATGTATTAAATCCAATTAGGCTAAAATATCTTTATGAGGATAGATATATCAGATGTTTTGAATTTATTGTGCTGTGGTGTCCTGAACCTTCAGATGTTGTACTATTTCATATTTCACAAAGATTTAAATGTTTGATGATGTGGAATCTGGTTCATATACAGAGGCATCTCTATCTGGTGTTGAGCCACTTATGCAAAAAATACATAGTGAAATTCGTAGAGTGGATGCTGAGATTTTGACAGCTGTTCGTCAGCAGGTTGGTATCTCTATTCAGTGGTTATAATTTCGATATTTTATGATGTTTTTGTTTATTTGATTGCTGATTAATTGGTGAGATATCACATCACATTGAGTGGCCTGTAATTGGTTAATTGTCATTAGAGGTTTCAAGTTGAATTAACAGTGATAGAGCTGTCTTGGTTGGAGTATTTAGATTTAGTAATTCAGTTAACATATGATGAAGGAATGGACATAAGAGATCATTTGTTAGTATCTCCTTAATAAGATTTAATGGCTTGAATGGGACAACGCCTTGTCATTGGAGTTGAATTTTGAACTAAGTTGCATCTTCTGTCATTGGAATTCTTTGTAGATGTTTGTACTTCATTTACCTAGTGGAAGAGTAATCAATATCTAACTTTGAGGCCAAGATACTCGTATATTTGTTTTTATGCAAAGGGTAATTAGTCTTGCTAGTTATTATTGATCTCTTTCCCATGTATAAACATAAATTTTAAGTTTCCAACAATATTTCCACTTGGTGATACTTATTTGATTGTTACACCACTTCATAGAGTAATTCAGGGAGCAAAGCCAGAGAGGATCTTGCAGCAGCTACTCGTGCAGTTCAGGTTGGCTTATTGTTTTAGTTAGTTGCCTTAAAAAAAAAATCATTAGCAACTTCCTTCACACTCCTTATGGTTTTTTTAATCATTTTTCTTGGAAGTTTTATGTTCTGTACTGTTGCTCTTTGGCTGACTTAATTTTACCATTTGGACCAGGAACTCATTTACAAAATGCAAGAAATAAAAACTAAAGCAGAGCAAAGTGAAACAATGGTTCAGGAAATCTGCCGTGACATCAAGAAATTAGATTTTGCAAAGAAGCATATAACTACTACAATTACCGCCCTTCATCGCCTTACCATGTTAGGTGAGCCTTTTTAATCTTGGTTCTCTTGAGAAAGTTTAATTGAAAACCCTTTAAATATTTTCACTTTGAGTGATACAGATTATGAGATAAAATAGTTCATCTACTGCTTGAACAAGTTGATATATGCTCCACACAATCAAGATATTAGGGAAGGACCTTTGTATTTCTTGCTGTATCCTACTTGTCAAAGCCAACTGTCATGAACTTCGACAGAGATGAGATTAGTTTGATAGCTAGTTTTGAATTTAAGGTTTTGATGGGGGGTGATGTTGATAAGGAAATCTCCTGGAATTTAAGTTCTTGGTCTTGCATTGTCATATTTACTTGTTTGAGCGAAACTATTTCTACTTCTTGAGAAGAAAGGGTAAAACATAATACATGTGTGCTGGGAATAGAGGATGGTTGTAGAATTTTATTATCATGGTATAGACATACTTGTAGGAGATGATTGCTGTGGCCGCTTTTTGTTTCTGTTCACTTGTTTCATTTCCAATAAATTTATGGAGCGCTTCTGTCATATATAATATCTGAACTTTGGCAAAAAAAAAAAAAAAAAAGAAGCCAGAACGCATCTTTTGGTCCCTAAACTAATAAGTTTTGTTTTGAAAGGTCCTTCAACTATTTTTTGTTTTAAAAAGCCCTTTAATTATTGAATTCTTGTTTCACGAGATCCATTTTTAACTGTCAAATACATCTGCGGCACTTATATTACTTGAATAATCATATTCATGGGTCCTTTGAGACTTGGGGTTTGAAATGAGAATTGGATATTCTGAAATGGAGACTTGCGGTTAGAAATGGGGAATTTGGAATTTGAGGCTAAAGGCTGGCAAATATCATATTTAAATATTTATAAATTAATAATAAAATCAGCGTGTATTTTACTTAAAAGATCCATTAAGATGACTCAGCAAATTCCGTCTATTCTATCTCGAGAGACACGTGAAACAATAGTTCAAGGTTTTTTTTTTTTTTTACAAAATAATAGTTTAAGGACCTTTCGAAACATATTTAAAATATACAATATCCCTGTCATGAGATTAATATGCTTGTATTTTTATTTCTAAATTTGATGTTATTTCAAAAACCTTTTGTTTGCTTGACAGTATCTGCCGTTGAACAACTTCAAGCTATGGCTTCTAAAAGGCAATACAAGGAGGCAGCTGCACAGCTTGAGGTATTACATGGTGTGCACATGTTCTGCAGTCTTCTATGTGCTATTGATTGAAGCATACAGATGATATATATTTGAGTCTCATTCTGGAGTTGAACCCCTAAGTTCTTGCTTTAAAATATTTTTTCATCATGTATATTAATTAGGTCTGCATGTTCAACCGCCTGTGTTATATGTTAGTTTTGTTTTAGGTATATGTTATAATTGCTGATGCCTTGCAGATATCCTTATAAAACTTTCCCATAACTTCTTGGTTTCTGGATATATTTCAGGCTGTCAACCAGCTATGCAGCCATTTTGAAGCTTATAGAGATTTTCAGAAGATCACAGAGCTTCGGGAGAAGTTTAAGAGCATCAAACAAATTCTGAAGTCTCATGTATTCTCAGATTTCTCTAGGTGTGTTATCTGAGAAAATGCTATTTATACCTTCTCATCTCAAACTAAAGTTCAATGCTGCCATGGGTTGATTTTATGAACCCAAGGCAACTCCTTCATGGCTGTATAATCAACTGACTCGGGCCCCAAAACAACTAAATTTCAGTTGGGGAGAAAAATGTGTATGTGTATTTATATATATGATATTTCTAATCTAGAATTAAAAAACTTATAATAAGAACTAATTTAACATTTGGCAGAGCAGTCTTATCATTATCATAAACACACAGTAGTCCATGCCTTCCTCGATGTAAACGAGTTTGTGTACGTGATAATATTTAGATATAGAAAACTGCCACGGAGAGCCACAAATAAATAGATTCAATGAAACCGCTCTTTTATTAAGCGGACATTTTTAAAGTCAGCCTCAGACCAGTATTAGGACTAGCTCTGTATGGGACCTGTCTAGTTGCCCGTGAACGTTTTGTTGTTAGGTTCGACACTCCTTTTCTTTGGTAATATTTGGGTAGGTTGTTGTCACTTGGAAATGTAGATTAAATAAAGGTGCAGCAATTGGTGTAATGTCAACAGTGTATAAAAGATTTGATTAGGTTTAAGATAATCTTGTTTTAGTGGTTATAGATGCTTTAAAGCAGGTTGTCAGGTTGAGTTCCATCATATGTGATGTGAAACATGATTTTTCCTTTGTATTTGTTTTTTGCTGTTTGTCTTCCTTTAGTCTTGTTCTAAAGTCTTAAGACTTGTTCCTAATGACTCTTCTACAGCTTAGGTACAGGGAAAGAGTCTGAGGAAACTAATTTACTGCAGCACCTATCTGATGCTTGCCTGGTTGTTGATGCTTTGGAGCCATCTGTCAGGGAAGAGTTAGTAAAGAACTTCTGCAGCAGGGAACTTACTTCATATCAGCAAATTTTTGAGGGAGCAGGTTTGTCTAGTGTTTTTTTTTATATTTTTGTTGTTGATATACTATTATTTTTAAGTTGAGTTGATTAGTTAAAACTTGAAACTTGGGTAATATTTGGCAGAATTGGCGAAGCTGGATAAAACAGAAAGGAGATATGCTTGGATCAAGCGTCGACTAAGAACCAACGAGGAGATCTGGAAAATTTTCCCATCTTCATGGCATGTTCCATATCTGCTTTGCATCCAGTTCTGCAAGTTGACGAGGTAGTTAATTTACCTCATTGGAGTTTACAGGTCAAGCCCCATGGCCAGATTATTCTCTTTTGGTTCACAAATGATGACATCTGGCAAAAAAATTTGAAAAAATTATATATCCTTTAATACCGTTTACGATATCGGATATCCGTAGAAGCAAAACATATGTGTGGTTTTGACCTTATTATCATGTTTGAATGCTTTTTCCCTATCTTTCGTCGGCTTTGGTTCCACTTGGGGTGAGGGGTTCTTTTCATTTTGTCCATACCATATGTATGTCAATATGTTAGTTGAATAAGCATTGTAACCGAGCTTTGATATTTGGTTTTGTGTTTGCTCTTTAAGGAGAAACAACAGTATGAAATCACTTTCTTCATTTCTAGCTATAATTTGTGAAAATTTCTTGGTGAGTTTCACATAATACCATGATGAAGTCGTCTACAATTTATGTGTAAACAGGACTCAACTCGTGGACATCCTCAACAATCTTAAAGAAAAGCCAGATGTTGGTACATTATTGCTAGTAAGTTTCTCTTAATATCTTGTTTCCTGAAGTGATCCTCAAATTGACTAATCTTTGCCACCTGGTGTAGGAGTGTTTATTTAAATCTTTTTGTACAATGGTGATGTTCTTTTATAACTTATCAGAGATGTACACTTTAAAGTCTATCATCAAATGCATGTATCTTCTATGCCTTCTATGTTCAGCTTAGCATTCTGTTAATCATGCTTTTCTGCCTGTACCTGTGTTTATATATAATAATTTAATGGTGTTTATTGATTTTGTTTCCATACTCCATTATCCGCAAGTTAGTTGTATATCAATTTCTCAAGCTCATTTGTTAATCATAAAACCAAACTATCTGACTTAAGATATCCATTCACTTGGACACTTGTGTGAGTTTGTTCAGGAATAGTCTTAGCCATGTTATGGTTGTCAATTTTTTTCCCGTCCAATGTTAATATGAGTGAAAACTGAAAGTATAATCTGTCAATAAAACACCATCATTATCTTTCATTACCTTGTAGAAGTTTGAGGGTGAACCTTTTGTTTTTCCCTTGCAATGTTCCATGTTGCATTCACTGTTGTATGAAGCATCATTTATTAAATTGTACATTTCCGACATATGTTTTAGGATTTTCACATGTCATCTTTTAGCATTGTGCACAATCGATGCTGTAATTGGTTGCTGATTGTAGGCATTGCAAAGGACTCTGGAATTTGAGGAAGAATTAGCAGAGAAATTTGGTGGTGGAAGTCGTAGCAAAGAATCAGGAAGTGAAACTGGGGAAGATATGGGGAAAACTAATCAGACTGTTTCAGACATTAGAAAGAAATATGAGAAAAAGCTTGCTGCACATGGAGGAAGTGAGAACGAGGCATGCATTTATTTTCATTGCGTACTTTAATATAATCTACTAATAACAGATGGTATTAAACATCATGTTAATCCTGCCTAAATAGTTGATTTCCTCTCCAGGATCAAGATGGCTTCAAAGATCTATCCGTCCCTGGTGCTGGGGTAATGTTTCTTATCTGAATTTCCTATTAGTAACTAGGTGCTCAAAATTGATGGGATTTATGATTTCAACCTGAAACAGTCCTTCATATATACCTAATTCCTTTACGTTTGGTTGCTTTAGATTATTGATTAGGCAAACATAAATCTCGCTTCTTATTTGTGATGGTTCAGGCTCTGTTTTGCAATTCATGCTCAATTTATATTTTCCTGCTTGGTGCATGTCAATATATGATTCTATCTGCTTCTTCCACGCATTCAGTTTATTGATGCAAATCTGAAAAAAACGTACTCATTGTGTGTTCTCTTGACTGATATTGATTTACCTGGCAGTTCAATTTTAGAGGGATCATCTCATCATCTTTTGAACCTTACTTGGCGGTATATGTTGAACTGGAGGAGAAGTCTCTTATGGAGCATTTGGAGAAACTTGTTCAGGTTTAGCTCATTGATAAGTGATTGCACTTTTAGGCCCTGTTGTGCTTTTTTCTCCTTGATTAACATGTATTTTATCATATTGTACAGGAAGAAACATGGAATATTGAAGACGGAAGTCAAACTAATATATTATCTAGCAGTATGCAGGTAATATAAAATCAAAATGTCATGGAAATATTTTTATATTGTTGAGATGCTGCAATCTCTCTTTACTTCCATATGAAACTAAACCTAGATAAAATTGCCAAGTACAGATTGCCATCAAAAGATAAGAATAAACTATATTGTGCGTCTCTGTCAATCCCTTTCAGAATTCTTCTTGTCCTTGGAACTTTTTATATAACTTATGGGAAGCAGTCAACATTTGATTTGTTGAATAACTTGTCTTGCAGCTTGTAAGCAAGTCCGATTGTTGGTCATGTGGTTAAATTTGATAAAAAGATTCCTCCTTCCCATATACAATCAGATCACATGCTATATCATTCGACAGGAATAACAGCTTTTTATCCATATGTTCAGTATTATAAATTACCCTATGCCCCTTCTCCAAAGAAGAAAGGGAGACCTAATTAAGTAAAAAAATATGACACTCTTGAAACTAAAAACAATAAGTTTTGCCTTCAGCTCTAACTTTGAACTCCAGCGAGTGCTAATGAAAAATGAAATGCGATATTACAGCTATTTTTCATAATTCACAATCCTTATAAAAATTTAGTCTATAGAGCTAAAACCTTAAATGTTCTATTGGTTTCTTGTACACTTCATATTTACCATGAATAATGACGATTCCCTTCTTGTGAAGTATATGTTAGACCAGCATGGTATACACTATGTTTTGAAAGTAACTCTTCTTTTGCATTTTTCATGTCTTATGCTTACTGAATACTAATCCTTGCTGTATTATGAAGGTCTTTTTGATTATAAGGAGGAGCTTAAAGAGATGCAGTGCTTTGACTAGAAAACAGACATTGTTTAATTTATTCAAGGTGAGTTATTGATTTCCATTGGTGCATGCATGTCAGTGGCTGGACTTGTTGCCCTTTAAAAACTGTCCAGTTAGGTCTTCAGTCTTAATATTCCTCCACATGATGATGCATTTGTTCATCACCTATCAAGAAATTATATCCCTATCTTTGGGCACTATGTATACTATAGTTCTTCAATTTTTGTCAATGTGTCAAAGCACCTGACTTTTCTTGATATTCGAAATTTCTAACCTAAATTCAAAAGATAGAGATAACTAGTGTAATTTTGACATCTTGATTCTCTCATGGTTTTGATGCAAAAGTAGCTCCTCTATTGTGACCTTCCTTAGTTTCATTAAATGAAATCATAGTGAACCTTCTACCTTCTTATGAAGGATAATGAATTTATATTGTCAGATTGAAGTTTGACGCATACATGTATGCATTTTATTGTGCATCTATTATTTAATTATTTAAATAGGTGTGTGCATAGGTATTTCATTGTACAGCTCCAGTATATATTCCTGAGACTTTATTGTTCTGGACTTAGGTATTCCAAAGAATTCTTAAAGCATATGCTACAAAGCTTTTTGCAAGATTGCCGAAGGGTGGCACAGGAATTGTAGCAGCTGCCACAGGAATGGATGGTCAAATCAAGGTTAATGGTTACTTGGTTTGTTTATCGTATATGTTAGCCATACTTATGCATGTGCAATTTAATTGACTGAGTGCTTTCTGCAGACATCTGACAAGGATGAACGTCTGATCTGCTATATAGTCAACACAGCTGAATATTGCCACATGACGGTTGGTGTAGTTGGAATTGCTTCATTTATCTGAAATGTCGATTGGTTTTAGAAATCAGAAGACACAGAACGATAGGGTTAGGAAAAATAGGAATGCCCACGATGCAACACAACCCACTGTTATAGTGTTTGGGCTGTGAATAGTAATTTTAGGCTTGCTTTGACCAAAAACTTTACATTCTTGTCACTGCGTTCAAACTATGCCCTTCAATCATGTGATTGTTTGCATCCATGAGTCAAGCTAAATGAATCATAGAATATGCCTCCACAGAACTCCGGGGAGTACAAATTTCAGTTGTGTTGACAGAAGTACTGCGATTCTGTAAATGTGCTGTCCAAAATCCAAGTTATAAAGTTGTAGCAGCAGCCTCTACTGGCTGGGACCTCTGCTGTAGAATTAGAATTTGCAGCAAATAGCAGTTGAGCTCCACTAGATCAAATTTTATAGTCTTATCCAATATCAAGTGAATGAAATACTGTGACTAGCCTTCTAAAAGATCTTACTTGGCATCTGCAATTTTAAGTAATAATCTCCATCTTTGAGTGAGGTTCAAATGTGTGCTGCAGATATAGCTTTGTTCAAGTTATATTTTAGTTTTATTTCTCTGTGCCCTGATTCTTCATTTCCCTTATTTTGTCTTTTTAAATGTTTTCAGTCGGGAGAATTGGCTGAAAGTGTGTCCAAAATAGTTGACCCACAATATGCAGATAGTATTGACATGTCTGAAGTACAGGTAGATAAAATTTCATATTGTTACACTTACTCCATCCCACCCCCACCTACATCCCTATCTCATAATGTTGCTGTTTCATGCAGGATGAGTTCTCGGCAGTTATAACAAAAGCACTGATAACTCTTGTGAATGGTATAGAAACCAAGTTTGATGCTGAGATGGCTGCAATGACACGTGTTCCTTGGGGCACACTTGAAAGTGTTGGTGACCAATCTGAGTAAGACCCCGTCATAAACATGTTATGCTGGTTCTGATAAGCCCCTGTATGAGTTAACTCTATGGATATTCCTGCAGGTATGTGAATGGAATAAATACAATTCTGAGTGCAAGCATTCCTGTACTTGGGAAGTTGCTTTCTCCTATATATTTCCAATTCTTTCTGGACAAGGTGAGTAAATATGAATTATTTCATGTGCTTATTTCTTGCTCTTTATTCAGATGTTAATACGTGAAGGAGTTCACTTTTTATTACTGTGTGTATATCTATAGATTCACAAATAAGAATGATGATCATGATGCCTAATGTTAGTTCAGTAAATAACAGTATTGGTAGTTTAGTTTATGAAAATTGCTTTGTAGTTTTTCTTCGTCTTTTCTTTGCTCCCATGATATTCAACCATCCCTGGTCTGTGTTCTGTCGAAGCCTCTCTGCCTGATTGATCAGATTGGTGATTCCTTGTGACAGAGGGTTTGAAGGGATAAATGATCCGTGCCACCTTAAGGTTATGATTAGTCCATTGGTAGAATAGTTTTTTCCACCGTATGCTACATGGTTGGAGAACCTTCATAGCTATAAAAAAATCGAAAAATCAACATGAAAATTGTCTGAAACTGATCCATGATGAACCACTCATTATATTTTTATATTATCCCGTGATTATGCTAACACTTTCTTTGATCTTTGCAGCTTGCATCATCTCTTGGCCCACGTTTTTATCTCAATATATTCAAATGCAAGCAGATCTCGGAAACGGGAGCACAACAAGTACTTATTACTTTAACCCTCTTTGTTTCCATGCACATTTTCTTGAATGCATTCACTGAATAGTGTGGATTATATCAGTCAGCAGGCAATTGATTTTGAGTGAAAATATACCAAAGATTTTGTCCTTGTATAAATATATAGAATGCTTAATATAGCTGTTAACCATGTGCTTGTATTATGATATCTGCAGATGCTGTTGGATACACAAGCTGTAAAAACAATCCTTCTGGAAATTCCTTCACTTGGAAAGCAGGTAAAATATCAACTCCAATTATTGCAGCAAGTCAGCAACTAATTATTTCTGTATATTGCTGTAAAATCAACATGGTACTTTAGACATCCATGTCTTCACTATTTGAGAATTAGGTTTGAATTGGTCCATAGTCCAAACTATAGTTAAAATGATATCACCTGATATCTTATTGTATCCTTTGTCACTATCTTATGATCAAAATTCCATGTCACTAACCCGTTTGCTTCTCTGAGCAGGTATCTGCTGCTTCTGGATACTCAAAATTTGTAAGCCGTGAAATGAGCAAAGCTGAAGCGCTACTAAAGGTACGAATTTGTGTCTTCACTTCACGAGGTTTTACACCAAATCCTGATTAAATGTTGTGTAAATGTTCCCCAGGTTATATTGTCCCCTATTGACTCTGTTGCGGATACGTACTGTGCTCTGCTACCTGAGGGCACTCCTTCAGAGTTCCAGCGACTTCTGGATCTTAAGGTTGTTCCTCATCATTAACTACATGAATTTGTTTTTCCTAGTTGTATGCTATATACTATTTTGGGATTATTAATTTTGTTTGCAATTTTTTTCTCATCCTGCTTATGTTCCGTTTCACTTAATCTGGTATTAGGGCCTGAAAAGGACCGACCAGCAAAACATACTAGACGATTATAACAAGCGGAGAGCAGGGACGTATCAGCCATCATCTATGAACGCGGTCACCCCGACTGCACCTAACACTTCAGCTGTACCTGCGATAACATCAACACCTGCTGGAATAATCCCATTGAAGGAAGAGATTGTGGCAAGGGCTGCTGCTCTAGGTAGAGGTGCGGCCACAACTGGAATTCGAAGAATTCTAGCATTAACTGAGTCAACCTCCAAAGATCGTAAGGATGGACCACTTAGGAAGCTTTTCATCGGATGAAACCTGAAGCTTATTGGTTCGCCTATCCCGGTTAGATTCCTTTCTCTGTTGTACCTCTTCAATCTTTCTAGCGTGCCCCCCACTCTCCCAACCGGTTGAGGACCACTCTCTGCTAGCTTCCCAGTTAGTATGGGAATTTTTGTACATGGAATTTATAAAAGAATTTAATGATATGACCCTCCTTTTTCTCCTTTTCTTTACAGCCTTGTATCCTTGCAAGTTGATTGGCAACTTGTAAGTTGTAACATCTTCTATTAACTGCCAATGTATTATTTTCCGGCCTATTTAGGTTCATTACTTTCCGATTACTTTGACGAAAAAGGTTCTAAACTTCTAGAAAGTATATCAGTGATGACAATGGGGCGGGTACTTGTAGACCCAGACCCTTCCCGGGGGGGTGTCAGTTGTAGACGGATCAAATTGTCATCTCAAATTATAATTTTATTAACCGATTGACCAAACACCCTCTTGTTTACATCCTGAGTTTCCTAAGCAGACTTGATTCATGAAGATTGTTTGCTTAGCATATGCTTATCTTGGGGGTGAGTTGTGTCCATATATATTACATTTGTTATTTGGAGTTGATTTTAAAAATTAATTTCTTCAACTGAACAATGACTTATCAGCTCATCTAAGTATGATGCATATTCTTGTTCAGGAAAAGTCTCCATCAAATGTGATAGAAAATAGTAAAGTCGTGGTTTCAACCTCGAATAGAAAGCTAAGATCCACTTTTTTTGTTTGCAAATTGGTAGGGGCTGCCCTAACCTAAGTAAGTGCATATTTTTGTGATTTGTCAATGGTTGTCTTCATCAACAAGAGTGAAATCTAGTCCCATGCGCCTATCCTCGATCCTATGTTTTTGAAGTCTAATTAAGACTGGTTAAAAGATTTATATAGTGAAGATAACTTAAATTGATGTATTGTTAGGTTAGGGCTCGATTTTTTTTTTTAAAAAGAAAAAATATCAAATTAATGGGAGCTTGGTTGGAAATACTTTTATGATAAAAAAAACACTATTTTTTCTTCTAAGTAAAGTAATTATTACCCCAATTTAATTAACTATTTTCCCTCAAATCATTTTCCTATAATCCACAACTATTTATTATCCCCCCCTTTTTTTACTAATAACATGAATATATAATTGAGACGATCATTCTTTTTATAAATCTCGACGGGGTAAATGAAAATCAGATATTCATTCGCATTTTCATTATAAAAACCATAATTTTTTGAGTATGAATTGACTTGAGTTGACTATCAGTGTAGTTTAAGATATTTTTAGGTGGTTTGCTCCTACAGACATGGTGCAATGACAAATCATGTCGTGTGAATATATTCGCTAGAGTGAAAAATTGTGACCATGTCTGAATTTACCTATCACGCAAATTAGGGAGGAAGAACTTCCTATGCTGGAAATAGTTGAGCTAAATTTAAATTTATACTCTTTTAAAAGAAATTTGACAAGACTTTACTAAGTAACTTTAATACTTAAAAATGTGTGGGGGGAAATTGTAGGCTCTAATTGAAGAGGAGCTTGAAAAAAACAAATTGTAGTGATTCTAGACTTATACCTTCAAAAAAGTTGCTTTGGGTGTTTGCAGAAAGTCTGATTCTATTTGGAAAAATAAAAAATAAATAATAAGCGAAAGGCGATTTAGGTTGTGTTTCTCAACTTCTTAGTATTTTGGTAAATTAACCACAATTTTCATATTGCATTAAGTTAGAAGTTATTTAAATATCCCCAACATTGGTTTTGTACTTTTGATTTTCAGTAATGTGTTGCCGCAATTTCTAATTTTAATCATTTCTTTAAAAGCAAATAAATTTACAAAGCTCCCTGAAGCTAGCTAGCTTGCATATCGAATCAGGGTATTTGTTGAATTCGTTCTCATGATCATGGCTATCAATATTATTATGTTGAGTTCGATTTTTTTTAGAGGGTAGGGGTTAACTTATCTATGATAATCAAATTATACTATATTTAAATTAAATTTAGGCAAGAATTTATATGAGATGTTTTTATAAAAGTTTCATTTACCATATTATATGATTTATGAACCTTAATTTAATTGTGTTTTAAAAAAAGGTGACTCAAATATTAAAATAAAATTATATTTTAAGATCACAAGACTCCACCAAAAGATGTAGTGATTTTTAGGGTGAAGTTGGTCCATTTTGTGCAATGGTGATACTATGGGCGATCCTTCATATTATATTGTATCTTTATTAGTTAAACTGAATGTGGTGCGGTCAAAATTTATTGTGTTCATAATCACCTTTTAAGACAAAATACATCGAATTTATCAACCACTTTATTTATTATTTAGAACATTAAAATACAGTACCTAATTTAACATGCACAATGCTTTAAATATACCAGCAATAAAAGCATTTCGTATGAATCATATATCTAGGATAAAGCAGGTGATCACTAAGAAAAATCGGGACTTTTCTAACAAACAACCCCCACCCCACCACCCAAACACACACGCACAAGTGAGAAGAATTTGTCGTGTTTAAACATGTTGTACTTCAATGTATCCTACAATATTTTCTCTATTTCAAATTTATTATTTTTCTTTTTAAATTAAGTTGAATTTAATATAATAAATGTAAATTATTATGTTCAAAACAAGAACATGTGATTTAAATATAATTATGTACAATTATTGATTGAGCTAAGAGATTTTTGGATAATTAGGAATTAAATATGAAATAGAGGGTACAATGAATTAAAAGCACAAGGAAATATGCAGGTAGAATAGAATAAACCGTTTCTATATCTTACCAGTAGTCTTGGATTTTGTACATAGTTGGACACGTACTGGTTTTATTATATCATTAAGAATATTCTGTGGTCATTAACAATTATTAATGTATCAAAAACAATGCACAAGTACCAACCAAAGTATAAATTATTGTATGAATTTGGAGAGAGAGAAGCTCTGGAAAACTCTAATTACACGTACATTTATTTACTCGAGGGAAAATTACACTTTACTTTCCACTTTCGTATGCGGTCAACAGGGAATATGGGATATGAAAACATAGATTATAATCGGTTATATATATATATATATATCTTATCTCATTTTATAGTGTTATGTTTCATTATTTTGAATATGCAACATGTGTCAATTGATGATAACTGATAAAATAATTTAATTCACACAATGATTATTAAGTATGAAAAAACACTAAATTAATTAGAACAAGAAACCCAATGCCATGAGCAAAAAATAAATAAATAAAAAGGAGGATAATAAATTCATGAAAGGGCATATAAAACTTAAATAACATACAACATTAAAGAAAAGGGATTATTTATAATTGACATGAAAATGATCATCTTCTCTTGTTCCATCTTCTTGCTTGAAAAAAGAAAAACTAAGATTCAAGTGTGGGAACTGCTCCTGAATGAGCCAAGGGCTTTAGCTGCTCCTGCCCTCAAAATAAACTGGTGGTAGAATGCTGCAATTGCTGCACCAATAAAGGGTCCCACCCAGAAGATCCACTACACAGCAAACAAACAAAAATATATTAGAAAAACTCAACAAGAATTATTTAAAAAGTAAGAAATATTTTGGAATGTAGAAAATATACTTGATCATCCCATGCCTTGCCCTGGTTGAAGATAACTGCAGCTCCAAGGCTCCTAGCCGGGTTAATTCCGGTTCCAGTGATCGGAATAGTCGCCAAATGAACCATGAAAACTGCAAATCCGATTGGGAGAGGAGCCAACACCTAACATACAAACAATGTCAATTACATGGAAAAAACAAGAATCAAATTGATCTGAAATATAAGACTATCACAAAACACAACATTACCCTCCCTTCCAACTTCCAATTATAATTGCTTATAAAAGAGCAACTTCCAACCACCCTTTTATTTTTTTTAACAGGAGTACTATTGTCATAAGAGAGAAACTTACTCATATTATAAATGATTACTTAAGGAAAGTATGACTCAAATGCATCAAGTTCCAACCATTCTTGGGAAAGAATAGCATGGTTTTCATTTCATATGCCTAACACTACAAAATGTGGAGTACTATTTTAGACTTTTACTTGAGGGCTTAATTAAACATTTATGTCGGTGTACATCTCGTACTTTTAAAACAGTATATATTGATTGAAAAATTGAAAATAAAACAGAGTTTGAGTCGGACAAAATAGAGTGATTTTGGGGAGGGGGGTCCTTCCCCCCTTCTTAAGGTTCATGAATGGTAGTAAAAGCCAAATCTTCTTTTTGGGCATGGATTTCTTAAAGTTGTATCCACCACATGTTCTTCCACTGCTCATCTTGTCATGCACATTTGATGACTCGGATCTCACTATTCACTTATTCAATTTGAAAACGTTAAAAGTCAATAATGTTAGGTGTCCCACAAATGCATTTTACTCCATATTAAATTTTACACATTTTTTAAATTTTATTTTTGAAAAATAGCATTTTAAAGAGTTTATTTCAATATAAAATTGCATTGTTGGGAGCGTTATTTCTATTTTAGAGGAGTGAAAATGATGGTGGAACAAAATATAAAAGTGTCAAGTTTACAACGAGACGAGGGACTACTAACTTTAGTATATTCAGAACTTTTTCATATTCTTGCCATTTAATCACGATTTTTATTCCATGCGCATCTTTCATTCTTGCACGACACTATTTTCAGATTACCTATTGTTTAAATTCGAATATTTTATAAGTTATCAGCCTATCGCTATCATTTTGAAAAATAAATAGAATTGTAGAAAATAAAAAAGTGATTTACGAAGTTGTAATCATTATTTTTCCAATTAACCCTGCATTTAAACGTAAAGCTTAGCTAACATGTAGTAATTAATATTAACGTAATACCCAGAGTATGCAATTAAATTGGAATGTACTGAAATGCAATTAAAATATTATTATTTTATTATAATGTAGAAATGAAGCAATTAAGTTCTTACAGGGATGTGAGAGTCTCTGGCGCTCCGCTTAGGGTCGGTGGCGGAGAAGACGGTGTAGACCAGGACGAATGTTCCGATGATCTCCGCCGACAACCCAACGCCGGTGCTGTAGCCGTCGGCCAGCGTGTTGGCTCCGCCGCCGTGCCTCTTGTACAACGAGCTTTGAAAGGCCTTCACGAGCCCGACCCCACATATGGCTCCCAAGCATTGGGACACCATGTACATCACGGCTCGAACCAGCGATACTTTACGGGCCAGGAAAAGCCCGAACGTCACCGCTGGGTTAATGTGCCCACCTACGTACACGTAGTTAGAAAATTAAATTAATATAATAATATATTGGAATTTAAAAAAATATTTTTATTTTTAATTTAAATTTGACGTAATGTTCTGTCAATTCTCCGTCGCATTATCTCTGAAAAGTTCGGATGAAGGAACTTTACAGAAGATCACGAAATTTCTCTGACGAAAAGATACGATTCCTTTTTCAGTTACCCGACCGGGAAACAGATTTCCTCCACCGATTCCACGGCGGAGGAGACAAAATTGAGAAACCTAACCAGAAATTCCGGCGGTGCAGTAGACCAGGACGAAAATCATGCCACCAAAAGCCCATGCAATGCCGAGAATCCCAACGCCGCCACATTCGTCGACGGCTGATTGGCTCTTGTAACCAATCACAGTCAACACGGTGATGTAGAGGAACAGAAGAGTTGCGATGAACTCAGCTATCAGAGCTCTGTAGAAGGACCATTTCGCCAGCTCACCGCCGTCGAACAGCGGCGCCGGCGGCGGATCGTGGTAGTCCTTCGCGCCGTAAGATCCGTGCTCCGACATTTCCTTCGTCATTTTCCGCAGAACAAATGTGGAGAGAAAGAGAGGGAGAGAGAGAGAGAGTATGGATAGGGTGTATAGAAGAGAGTGAGAGAGGGGGGAGAAGGAGTGTGGGTATTTATGGGAGAAGAGAGGTGAGGGATTAACTATTTACAGATAATTAATAATTATGGAAAATGATTAAGATTTTAATTAAATTTTGGTGGCAATTGGGCCGCCCTGGGCCCAGTAGGGTGGGTTTCGTTTTCACCGACCCACAAGACTTGGTCCACCACTCTACACCATTTTCTACTTAACGGCTAGTTTGGTGGAGTCAATTTTCCTAAATTCTTCTAATAAACACCACGCACACAAACAAAATTCTGTAAAACCATTTCTATAAGAAGATCCAAAATAATTTTGTTTTAAATTTATATTAAATTATTTACATAATAATTTACACAAACTCTTGTATACATTTAAATGCATAGAATGCACTTAGATTTTGAGTTCAATTTCAAATCAATTTTATCTTTTCAAGGACTAATTTACTTAATGAACTTTAAAAATAAATATTAATTTAAAATTGAATTCAAAATCCACTTGAGTGCACATAAAATTCACTCTTGTATTTATCATTTTTAAAAGATATGTTAAAGTTTGAAATTTTTTAGATGATTATTTGAAACTATTTAATGATATCATGGGTGATATATATATATATAATTGATAGCACCATTAATTATAAAGAAAAAAAGAAACTTATAACCTTCTTTAATAAATGAAGCATTATTTATCCCTTTTTCTAAAGCATTATATATACGATTTTTGGGTATATTTCGAATTCATATTATATTTTAGAATCAGTCAAGAGTAAATACAATATAAAATTAATTAAGTTGGAGGGAAAGCCCGGGAAGAAAAGAAAGTTCTACTGACCTATTTTAAAGATAAAATATTTTGGATGTGTTGGATAGGATCGGGAAATTTTAACATTGTCATTAAAAGAAACTAGTAACATTAGTAAAGCTAAAGTCAGTTCAATTTATGGGTTCAAGGGAACGTTGATAATTTGATGTAGAAACTGGACCAGCCTTGACACATTATTACATTCGTTACTCTAGTTCAACAAGTCAATAATTTAGTTTGGGATTAGATGATTCTTTTGCTGGTTTTTCAAACAACTTGCATGAAAGAATTAAATTACATGTTAGACTTTCACAAAATTATTAAATTTTTTATTTCATAAAATATGGAAAAGAGAAAGACGGTTTAGCTATTAACACTACAAAAAAAACACTGTTTTGCGACGGAATTAGCGACGGAAAATCCGTCGCAAACAGTGTTTTGCGACGGTATCTGCGACGGACACGTATCCGTCCCTAAAACAGCCGTAGCTAATTTTTGCGACGGATTTCGCCTTCCGTCGCAAATTAACGACTGACATATCCGTCGCAAAATCGGCGGGTCAGACCCGGCCGGGTCACACAGAATTTGCGACGGACAGTATTCCGTCGCAAATATTTCGGGTCAGACCCGTTCGGGTCAACAACATTTGCGACGGCCACATTCCGTCGCAAATGTTTATATATATTTTTTTTATTTTTTTCTGTTATAATTTGCGACGGGTTGTTTTCCGTCGCAAAATTCAATATTTGCGACGGAATTTGGCCGTCGCAAATTACCGAGCCTATACAAAAAAAAAGTGGCTCGCGTGGTTCGAGCCCGGGCACCCGAGGCGGCCGGGGCGGGCGCGGACCACTGGGCCAACCGGCCCATCTCTTTTTATATGCGGCCCACCTTCTATATTAGTCTTATTAGGTCTTGAACAATTAATCTATTTTTTGCGTCCAAGGGGAATCGAACACGGGACCTCTTGTGCAAGAGGAGGGGGCGCGCGCCACTAGGGCACAAGCTACTTTCGTTTATTTTTATGCAATTAATTGTATATGTATTCAAATTAAGTCATTTTTTTTTATAATTCACCAAATTAATTTCTTTTCGTATCTAAGTTGTTTATTAAAATATTTTGCCCAACTATTTTTTTTATTTTGTAAAATTATTTATTTCGACTCCCGCTTAAATTTATAATTCGTTCATTTGTACGCAATTAATTGTATATGTATCCAAATTGACTCTTTTTTTTTCTACAATTCACCAAATTAATTCATTTTCGTTTCTAACTTGTTTTTATAAATATTGGGGCCATTTAATTTTTATTATTTCTGTAAAATTATTTATTTCGACTCCCGCTTAAATTTATAATTCGTTCATTTGTACGCAATTAATTGTATATGTATCCAAATTGACTCATTTTTTTTCTATAATTCACCAAATTAATTCATTTTCGTTTCTAACTTGTTTTTATAAATATTGGGGCCATTTAATTTTTATTATTTCTGTAAAATTATTTATTTCGACTCCCGCTTAAATTTATAATTCGTTCATTTGTACGCAATTAATTGTGTATGTATCTAAATTGACTCGTTTTTTTTTTTCATAATTCACCAAATTAATTCATTTTCGTTTCTAACTTGTTTTTATAAATATTGGGGCCATTTATTTTTTATTATTTCTGTAAAATTATTTATTTCGACTCCCGCTTAAATTTATAATTCGTTCATTTGTACGCAATTAATTGTGTATGTATCCAAATTGATTCGTTTTTTTTTTCATAATTCACCAAATTAATTCATTTTCGTTTTTCACTTGTTTTTATAAATGTTGTGTCCATTAAATAAAAGTAAATTCAAACTAATAAATTCACAAAATTATAAATTAAAGTAACAATTCAAAAATTAAATTAAAGTAACAATTCAAACTAAAAAAAATTTGTACTTCATAGTTATTAAAAATCAAATTTTTTTAACAATCGGAATTAAATCCGTCTTCCTCTTCATCCTCGCCCAGGTTAACAATCGGCGACATCGATGGCTGGGTCGGCGGGATCGGCGGCATCGATGGCTGGGTCGGCAGGAGCGGCGGCATCGGTGGCGCAGGCATTTGCGCTCGTGGCATTGAATTAGAGGCGAATATCTGCCACCACGCCTGCATGGCGGCTGTATACGCCTGCACCTCGACCCGATACCGCTCCACCTCAGCTGTATACCGGTCGTGCGCCTCTCGCTGCTGTCTCTCATACTCTTCCTTCTCTCGCTGCTGCCTCTACATGTTCTTCATCTGCTCCACCACCGTGGCAAGCTGCCTCTCGACCTCACTGGGATGAGAGTCGATGGAAGACTGAGAGGAGGATGAGCCTGAGCCACGAGGTCGGAAAAAGTTCTTTTCGAAGCTGCCCAATCCAGCGAACCGCCCCTTTTTAGCCTTGACGTTCTTGAAGTACAATTCATTTTGAACGTCAACAGAAGGCTGTGTGGGGGCATCGACCCCGACCCCTCTGCCGTTTCCTCAGGCTGAGGCTGGGAGGCAAGGTCCTCGAGCATCTTTCTCTGCAAATTAATTATACAAAAAATTAAATAAATTGAACACAAAATATAAAATAATACTTTTAATTTTAAAAATTAAAATAATACTATTAATATTGAAATAATACTTACGTGGATCTCGGTAGTACGGCCGTAGGTAGACTTCCCAGTCTCCTCGACGAGTGGGTGGGCGAGCTGCAATCTCTCAAAATGAGAGGGCTCGCGTCCTTGCTCCGCCGCCTAATTATAAAAAAAGATAGTAAAAATTAATACCACTCATAAAAAATTAGGAAAAAAATAATATAAATTCAAAAACTACAAAATTAAAGACGAAACTTACAAATCTCAACCCGTGCTCATAAATGGACCGAGAACCGGCCCGATGTCTCGCCATCCCTTCTCCATCAGGGTCACTACGCCGATTCGCCTTGTTTTTCGCCGACTTCTCTTGGAATTCAGGGGAATCCCAGTAGCGGAGGAATTGGTCCCAAATCGGCCGGTTTTCACTGTCAGTCCCCAGGTCGGTCGCCTCTCCCTTCTTGTACCACTTCTCCCTCATTCTAAAAAGGAGGTCTTTGTACCTTTCCGCCGCATATTTTTCGAAATTCTTCCACATCTGGTCATCGTGCTCCGGTGCCCAGACACATTCTTTCTGCAATTACAATTTAAATGTAAATATATGTTTATATATTTGATATTAATAAACGGTGAATTAATAAATTAAATTAATACCTTAAATTCCTCGAAGTATGTCCTTTTCTTTGCATCAGACACTAGCCTCCAGGTGTAAGCGGTGGGATCGAATCCACATCCAATGATGGACCGGGAAACCCGATTAGTAGCCTCATGACCAGGAATCCAACTGTAAAATTAAAACTTCAAAGTTAGTAAAATAATTAGGTTTTAATTAATAAAAAATTTAGTATAAAATATTAAAACTTACGTTGAACCATGTGGCTGAACAGTCATCCGTGGTTCAACAACCGGATGCTGTCTGGAGGAGGATGAGCCCTCAGCAGTCTGCTGTGAGGAGGAGGAGCCCGCACCAGGCTGTGTAGAGGTCTCTGATTGAGACCTCGGTCTGAAAATAGGTGGAACCACGGGTCTCAGTGAGGCCCGTCGTCTCCTCCCTCCTCGCTCTCCTCGACGAGCCTCCTCATCCCTCGGAGGCTCCTGACTGCTACTGTCACTGCCTTGTCCGCTCATCTATAACAAAATTCGAAAAAAAATCAATTCGGCTCTACAATTCAACTATTTCTAAACATGCTTTTAAATTAAATTAAAATTCGATCAACTAATCTAATTCAACTAAAATCAATTCTAAACTTAACAAATTCAACTATTTCTAAACATGCTTTAAAATTAACTATTATAATTCAAACAATTCAACTAAAATCAATTCTAAACTTAACAAATTCAACTATTTCTAAACATGCTTTAAAATTAACCGTTATAATTCAACTAATTAATTCAACTAAAATCAATTCATTTCTAATATAATTCAAACAATTCAACTAATTCAATTCTAAACTTAACAAAAATTAATTATGCTTTAAAATTAAATTAAAATTCAATCAACTAATTAAATTTGATCAACTAATTCAACTAAAATCAATTCATTTATATATAATATAATTCAAACAATTCAACTAATTCAATTATAAACTTAACAAAAATTAAACATGCTTTAAAATTAAATTAAAATTCGATCTACTAATTAAATTATAATTCAACTAATTCAACTAAAATCAATTCATTTCTAATATAATTCAAACAATTCAACTAATTCAATTCTAAACTTAACAAAAATTAAACATGCTTTAAATTAAAATTCGATCAACTTAAATTATAATTCAACTAATTCAACTAAAATCAATTCATTTCTAATATAATTCAAACAATTCAACTAATTCAATTCTAAACTTAACAAAAATTAAACATGCTTTAAATTAAAATCCGATCAACTAATTAAATTATAATTCAACTAATTCAACTAAAATCAATTCATTTCTAATATAATTCAAACAATTCAACTAATTCAATTCTAAACTTAACAAAAATTAAACATGCTTTAAATTAAAATTCGATCAACTAATTAAATTATAATTCAACTAATTCAACTAAAATCAATTTATTTTTAATATAATTCAAACAATTCAACTAATTCAATTTAATACCACTTAAAAAAAATTAAACATGCTTTAAATTAAAATTCGATCAACTAAATCAACTAAAATCAATTCATTACTAATATAATTCAAATAATTCAACTAAAATCAATTCTCTAACCATGCTTTAAAATTAAATTTTAAACGGTAAAAATGAAGAAAACTTACGGTTTATTTGTAGAAGATGACGAAACGAGAACTCGGTGGGGACGGATTGGCTCTACAGCGACGGCACCCGACTTCTCCTTCCTTTTCCTCTCTTTTTCCTCTTCTTTTCTCTCTTTCTCCGCCTGTAAAGCGGCGGTTCTGTATAAATAAGTGGAAAAAAATTTGCGACGGACGCCTGTCCGTCGCAAATTTTGCCCGTCAAACGCAAAACGACGCCGTTTTTCACTGATTTGCGACGGCTTTTCCGTCGCAAATCAGTCAACGCAACTTTTCCCAATAAGACGCGTAAAACGGTTCGGATTTGCGACGGAAATTCCGTCGCAAATCAGTCAATGGGCCGTTTCCCGAAAGGTCGCGAATACAAATGTAAGCTTTGCGACGGCTTTTGTCCGTCGCAAATACAAAGTTTAAAATTGCGACGGCCTGTTCCGTCGCAAATCAGTCAAACGGGTCGCTTCCCGAACGGTCACCTTTAAACGGGTATGTTTTGCGACGGAATTGCCCGTCGCAAACTCAAAATTGAAATTTGCGACGACCTTTCCGTCGCAAATGTAGCCGGTTCAAGACGAAGGCGGTGGGCCCTAGTGTTTGCAACGGTTTTTCCATCGCAAATTACTATCATTTGCGACGGACTTCCTAAGTCGTCGCAAATTGTCGTTTTTTGCGACGGCTTACAAAAATCCGTCGCAAATTCAATGAATTTGCGACGGAAATTCTGACCGTCGCAAAAAACCCGTCGCTAATCTCCTTCTTTTTTGTAGTGTAAGGAAAAAAAGCTCCTACAATCCAGGAAGAGGGGCACGATCCACTCGTAGGGTTTTTAAATATGTAATCAAGGCTCTCAGTTTGTTTCATAGGATGAGATAGAATTAGTTATAATATAAAATATGTTCAGATGAGATGGATTAGTTGTTATGTGTTTGAGATATACTGTCAAACTCATTTTCATGTTTGGTTTGAATGATTAATGAAATTAATATGGTACAAGTATATTATGCATCTTTATTCAATTCTGCATGTAATGGTAAAACAAGAATAATATAGTAAAAAGGTACGTGAGATAATTTTATCTCATTTTTTTTAATGAACAAGTTTGTTCTCAAATTCAGGAATAAAATTATTTTTTGGATCAGGACTGGACTTTGGTCCGGTCCGCTCATGTGAACCAAATTAGTGAATATTAAGTACTATATTGTCCATCAATCCTATGAAGCAATAGTTTAATTTGATCCTATTTTGGATTTGAAATTTAGCACAAATTGTAATTAAGTATTACAATTGTCTTGCAACCAACATAGTTAATCATGCATAAACATGCAACATAATAGTTTAATTAGTTATATAGAATTAATTACAACAATACATAATTGCTACTACACTCGTGCACTTTTAGTACCTGCAACATTAATATTTATCGATCTTTAAACGCCATGAACCTTGACATCAAATCGGACTTACAAATGTAATATGAAGTTCAATTTTTAAGTAAACTATTCATAAAATATAAAATAATGTTATTTTTGCTAAATTGGTTATGAGGAGTCTGATGTAGGGCTATGTATGGTCTTAATGTAGATATCACATAATTTTTAAGTATAATTGATTGTTTCAGGATTTAAGTGGGCGTGTGAAATCATGAATTTACATCCACAAGATGTAAAGTCTTGAATGACAATAAAAGTATATGTTTGTTTTGAAATTTTAGTAGGGTGAGATTTTACTTTATGTCAAATCATATGTAAGAGTAAAATAAGATGTGCAGGAGAAAAGTAGGAAAGATAGTGCAAGTGAGAGAAAAGTGATATTGTATTGGGATGAGTAATAATATTTTTAAATGGTGTAAAGTGAATTGTATTGGGATGAGTAATAATAGGTATTTATAAGTGTGGATGAAGAATGTGATGTAAAAACTGAATGTTATGTCTCTAACTAGAATGAAGCGGGGGCAAAAAAATCCTAGTTCTGTTCCGGTGAATCCCAAAACAAACAAATTTTTTGAATTTTTAGCTTTCACCATTTGTGTCCAACTCCAAATACATGGGGGGCGTCATGGATAATGACTTGTTAAAAAGTGGACCCCATAGATCAAGTCTATTGATTCCCATCCCATGGATTGCATTTATTATCGAAGTCCAAAAATCTGAATTTTCTGCTTTCTATTTTTTTAAAATCTTATTTTTTCTTTAAATTTACAGCTGCTTTTAACAAGCTACCTGCCAAAGAAAGCAAATGGTGCATGTCTTTGATGATTCAGAATTGAATGAGTTAAGATTTGGATCATACATGATGTTATATTCAAAAAAAAAAAAAAAAGGACAAACAAGTGCAAAAATTAGAGGTTTGGTCCAAAATTTAAGTTTGAAATAAGATTCGAAGCCCTAAAAAATTTGTGAGGTCAAGTCTAACAATTGCACAAACACAAAAACATCATGTCTAACAACCATTTGCAATTTTCAAAGATAACAAATTTAAATGATGAAGTAGTATAACTTAAATAGTTAGAGTTTCATTGTCTATGACCCAAAGGTTATGAATTAAATTCATAAATTTACCGATAAAAAAATGAATATACAATTTATAAATTAAATACTAGATAAATGAAATACTTAAATTATTCAGAATTCTCTTGGTGATCTTCAGATAACTTTTAGAGAAGACTTACAACTTCTATGTAGAGCTATAATTGGACTACATTTGGCTAGATAATTCCATCGACCAACATGGATTGAACTCGATGCTCCAAGTGTTCGGACTATGAATTTAAGTGGGCAAAAATTTACACGCCGTCCACCGATTACTAAGTTAATCCACCATATATTTTATTTATTTTTTTATATTGTTTAATGTATCCCTTAAAATTTACAATTATAAATTAATATAATATTTAGATCATTCACTAAATATATACCCCCACCAATTTAAAATTAAAAAAATAGCACACCAACACTTCATTTTTTTTATATATCCAATTTATAGACTCAATTCCTGACCATTTGAAGAAAAAGATTTCATTCCTTTCATTTTCATGGAGTGTCAATTTATAGAAAGAAAAAAATGCTTTAATTACATTTAAATTGTGTTTCTATGATTTATATTTTCATGACTATACATTTTTTTTTTCTTTTCTTCTTTAATGGTGTAGTTATATGTGAATGAGTAGAAAAATTTGTACGAATTCTGAGATTTTGGGTTGAGTGTTGAAAGCGTGAGCGTTTAATAAACTTAATGCATATTTTTATAAAGAGTATATTAACATTTTTTTATTAAACATATTCTTATTAAAAAAAATAAAAGAGGTGGGTGAGCGAAACATTTTTATGTGAGTGAATAACAGCGGCCAAAAATTTATTTAATGGATAAAACTACCTTAAATGTATTCCTACTAATTTTGTTGTATTATACATAATACTATCATTTCACTATACTTATAAATGTAACAAGCATTAGGTAAAACTTAAAAAAAATATACTAGAATTTTATATATGTAGATATATACATAAATAGAAATTTATGGTGATAAATTCAAGAATTTATAAGCTAAGAGACAGGTGGAAGGACGTGAACCACTTGCCAACTTATTTGAATTGAGTTTATTTATTGAATTTGATGCACGATGCAATTGTGCAGGGCTTGCGATGAATTGGCGGTTGTGGGCCCAAGTCCATCTCGCCACTTTTTCAATTTGATTTTTGTAAGATCGGGAATCAGGACTCGGAGGAAAGCATCCAGTAGCTTTCGCCACCATGATAATTCACTCACTCGAGAATGTTCCAAATATTACATATATTGGATGAAAATGATTACATCATGACCACCAATGGAATAATGACATATAAACGTATATAATCGATCAATTAAAATATTACTCCCTCCGTCCCCTCTTAATATTCACACTTTCTTATTTGGGATGTTCCACAATAATATTCACACCTCAAATATGGAAATAAAACATTCTCACACTATCTACTTTAATTCAAAATATTCTTCATTTATTGGTTCAAAAAGTCAATAAAGCTGTTTTTCTTAAAACCTGTGCCTACACAAGTGTGAATATTAATAGGGGACGGAGGGAGTATGTGTTATTATCATATTCATAGTAGACATATTGTGTTCACCAATGAACATGCGATATTTTCGATTTATTGAAATTAAATGTCATCACATTTAAAAATGCATATTCATGATTCAACTAATTAAAAGTCTAAATACATCTCTTAGGCTAAGTATATCGAGGATCTACACAATCGACTATATGCATAGGGGAAAAAAAAAGTTAAATTAAAGAAGAGCTACACAATCCGTTCTCACCGATTATAGGTTGTGCATAATTGGCTTCTAATATTTTGAAACATGGCACTCCATAATTTGTTTGATTTATTTTTATTAAATAGTTTTTAGTTTTTAAATTTTTAAATAGTATTTATAAAAATATATATATAAATACATGTCTCAAAATTCATATTTTTTATTGCTCTATAAATAGAGACTAATAATATATTTTAAATCACAACTTTATATTCTCTCTGTCTCAATTTTTTTTCTCACTGCACTACTCATCCCCTTAAATTTTTTATAAATTACACTTTATTCCACTAATAATTAAATAGAAAAACATTTTCATTTTGTCTCATACACTTAAATTGAATAATGTGTCATCATAAAAAAATATCATTTTATTCTTAAAAAATTTATAAATCAAGTCTCTCATTAAAATCAATAAAAGTTAAATGGAAAAACAAAATTGGGATGAAGGGACTTAATATAGAATGTAAAATTTATTCCAGAATGACTTAATATATTTATTTACAATTTTACATTCTAATCCTTTTAATTTAAATTTTATTAAGAAGATTGTAACTTATTTTATTATTAATAATTCATAGTTAGTAATTTTTTCTTTATTATTATAACTAAAAGAATTTTGAATATCAAATATTTCAATATATCATCTTACAAATATAATAAAAATTGATTTAAGATAAATGTAAGTATTAATAAAAAGAAAAATATATTTTAGATTGTATTGGATTATTAATAAAGTAAAGAGGGAGAAATTAATTATTTATTAAGAGATTGAGTTGTGATCGATCATCGATAAATATAGTCTTATAAATATTTTTATTGTCCGAGTATTCCAGATTTTTTTTTTATTTAAGAATAGAACCATGAGTGACATAAATGATGGGAAATGATCATCTAGAAAAAAAAAATACATGACCTAATTGACAAAAAATTGCAATTAATCCAACTTGCAAGAGAGAAGATGGTGAAATGGATCTCTTTTTGTTAACACGGTCTTGTGCATGAAATACGATTCTATATGTTCTCATTTTATTTTGTAAATTTTATTGACTGATAAAGTAAAACCATTCAGATTTATCATCAACGGTTAATATTGATGAATATATTATTGTGCATTATAATTTAATTTGTGAATCCATATCGTATTTATAAGCACTTGTTTCGAATTCTTCAATAAACATGAGAATGAAAACTTATTTTACCTTGTCGCCTTCAAATATGTTGAATGAATGATTGTTTTCATGGTGATTACATAGTGTTGTGCTATAATTTTAGAAAAATTTGATAAAAGAAATTGTTGTTGGTTGTGGGTCTATGGCATGGGGAATGATTGATGATGATAATAAGAAAATAGAAAAGTAATTAAATGAAGCAATGATTATTTTATTTAGGAGTGAAAATAGTATTTTGAATCATTATTTTTTTATTAACTATTATACTTAACCTATATTTATCTTTTATCCCTTTGTTATTGAAGAATTTCCAAATTAAATGCCGCCTTGATTCATTTTAGTGGTATTAATGAAGAGGATAACCGTAAGATTGCTTCATCTATTTGGGTAGTTGTAATCTGAAAATTTTGGAAATGTAGAAATGATATAGTGTTCAATAATCTTAAACTTGTGATGAAGAGAATACTAGATGATATCATCGTGATGCGGAGTAAGGGGTAACGAGGTGGGTGAAAATTCTAGGGAGTGTTTTCTTTAATTTGGTGATGATTTTTTTTGTAGCTTCTTTGATTGATTGTTGTATTTGTTCATTGTATATGGGTTGAATATTCCTTATACTTGATCTAATAAATTTTTATAATTGGATTGAATACTCCTTGTACTTGATCTAATAAATTTTTATTGTTTACTGTTAAAAAAGTCACCTTAATATATTGATATATTATATTACTAAAGTAATATATGGAAATAATAAAAGGAGAATATAACTTTGGTGAATGGAAAGTGTCAATTAGTCACGTCTCCCCCTTTTGCATTTAGTAGGTGAAACTTGAAAGGCGTGTCTTTTAATTTGAACTACTATTTGGGAAAATGATTGGTTTTTAAGTGGCAGTTTTGTAATCATTGTTTTCTATACCAAATTAATAAAAAGGGAAATTAGGTTATCTTAGTGATCATTTTTCTTATTCATATCTTGTTTTTTAGTAATTGTTTAAAAAACAAAACAAATGAAAATCATTAGTTTCGCTGGTGATGAGGTCTGGAAAGCTCTAATAAACATGTAATCATCTATAATGCACGGATTCTTCTAAAAATATCACAATACAGTATCATATTCACACCCGCCCCCTAAAATGAGTGAGATTCTTGAATCCGCGAATCGGATTCTCCACGTGGCGAATCCGGCTGCCACGTGGCGAATTCACTAACGGATACCCGAATCTTCCTTGCGTATCCTACTTATTAAGCATTAAATGTGTTATTTCAATTGAATTTTATTATATAATATAATTCAAATTGACAATGTAACACTTGTGTTATATTGTAATCACTATTATGACGTATATATTAGGCTAATTGAATTTAAATTGATTTTTGGTTACTTAATTATATTAAATTATTGAATATGTTTAAGTTTTGGGTCAGAGAAAATGTGAATTATATACATTCGATTTACCAAATTTTAAAATATATTTAATTTTTTAGGTTTTATATATAATAAAATATAAATAAATAGACGTATCTTTGACGAATCGCACCCTAAGTTTTTTGAAAATTCGTATCCTCGAACCCGTATCGTATCACCCCCGCACTCACACCTGTACAACATAGATAACCATTTAAATCACCAGGTTGTAACAAGTATGAGCCTCTTTCTCTTTCAGTAATTTTGACATTGTCACCTTAGATGGTTATATACATGTTCTTGCGTTTTTGAATAACATGTCAATTGATCCTATTGTGAACAAAACTTTCAATGTGCTTTATATCTAAAATCAAGAGTACCTTCTTTGAAGGTCAAACTAGACTCTAGCGTTTGTCGAGTCGACCTCTATCTCATTTGATTATAGTATCAAGGTAAAAATAGAGTTATACTTGATTCTCTAACCGAGTCCTCATATATATACTCCATTGAAATTTAAGAAAATTATCATTCGTTAGTAAATCCTGAAATTATTTCATCTTATTTAAAATTCGAATTTGCAGAGAGATGAAATTAAAAAAATTCATTTATACTTTTAATGAGAAATGTACTCAGGATGTGTGTGGCTGTGAACTTTTTGTTTCTGATACCATAAAAAAATTCATCTTATCTAAAAATCTAACTTGTAGAATTGTGTGAAATTGATTCATTTATAAAGCATGTTTTGCGTAAAATTGTCTCACGGTGAGAAAGAATACAAATTGAGCACTGACATATTGGCACTTTTAAAAGAAAAGAGGTTAATTTGCACTCATTTATAAATGGACTGACCGTACTCACATAAGCTTTTTTCCTTATTAGTATCATTTCCATGGCACAACTCCATTGATGCCGTACTCAAGGGTAATCCCAATAAATATTATTAGTACAAAATGTCAAATTAACGCCCCAAGTTAAATGAAAAAGGTCCAAAATGTGTGATTAAAGAACGATCGAGGATAAATATTAAGTAAAGTAGGGAGTATAAGGTGAAAACGTAAAGAAGTGGGCTTCGTTGAATTGGAGGTCATTGTTAAAATATGCAAACGCCCAAATTCATTTTTTGTGAAGACTCTGTGCACATGAATTTCTGAGCAGAGGACAAACAAGGCGTGACTACTTTCAACAAACCCACCTTTTTGTCACAAATAAATTATAATTTTTGTTTCGTTGTATTTATATGAGTTATTATTCTTTTCTTTTTTAATAATATAAAAAAAGAAATTTAAACTGTACAACACTGTGGTAAAAACTAATTCATTGTAAATTATTCACCTTTTTAGTCTTTCCCCGTAGAAAAATCAAGTGTTCAAAATATGTCTATGTTAAAGAATTAGTCGATCAATTTGCAGTCGACTAATCTAGGGAGCGTTTAGTTCAAAATTCATTTCTAAAAGATGATGCATCTTTATCATATTTTAGGGGTTAATAAGACTCAAATTAAATAACCAATACTTCATTTTGATTAACTACCTTCCTCCTATAACCATTTCTCAACTCAATCAATTTTAGTTTTTTTTATCTTTTTTTCAAAATTATATATTATCTCCATCTCCGTCTTCTTTTTTTACATTTTCCGTCACAAATGGAGTTGTATTTATATTATGTATTTATCAATTTTATATATAAAATATACTATTTACGACGAGAAAAATAATAATCTTTTCACCAAAAATATAAATAAAATATATAAATACAATTTTTTTTGCAACACGCGAATGTTTGAAGAAAAAGCTGAACGAAGGTAGCATACAAAATATTTACCTCAATTCGCATATCGCAATAAGAATAAAAAAATTAAACACACTTTTTGGCACGTGCGGCACAGTAGATATCTACTAATTCATGAGAGAATATTAACTAATCATGTGAACTATTTGGTGTAAGATAGTAATCATCCAAACAAGTCATTAATTTAATGCAAACTTTTGAAATTAGTGTTCACTATGAGTTCCCGTCTACCTGTTTTGATCTATTATGACGTTATATTGAAAATTATACCAACTTGCTTATTTTTATCTTATACCAAAATTTTAAAAATGAAAAAGTTGCTCCTTTTTAATTTTTTAAATTCTAAACTTGGTATCAATGTCTAATAAAGTAGGGGCAATTTATTAGATTCACGAGCCAAAAGTGCTAAGGAGAAGCATAATAATATAAGGTCCACAACAACGGGACAATTTCCCACCTAATTACATTTAAAAGGAAAAAATATATTAAAATCAAACAAGTCCTTTAATACTCGATTTTGAGATTATCTGATAGTAATACTTCATCGAATTGGATCAACAGAAATATCTATGTATCATGTTTGAACATATGGTTTATCTTCGATAAAATCTCCAAAGCTCAAAATTCAGCTTCATAAGGACTTAATTATCAAGAATAAAAGCGAATGTTCAAATATTAATTAAATTAGTTAAGTTTGAGTTATGTTCAACTCAATTAGAATCCGTTTCATTTACAATTCTAATTTTGACATTTGTCAACAGAAGTTAGAAAACATTCGTTTTATTTACAATCCTAGTATTGACATTAGTCGTCAATTGTAGTCTAAAATAAACTTTCTAGTTCTATAACTTCGGCTATCTAACTAATAAAATATCAAATGATTTAAGAATTCCAGAATATTTATAAAAGAAACTTTATAAATTATATTGAGTGCGTGTCTTCATGATTCAATTTCAAATATACTTTACAATTATGAGAAGTATTAAGTATAAAGATTCTTTGAAAGAATGCATTTCATCCAAAATTTCAAATTTATAGAGAAGTGTATAATCAATTCATTAGATTAAGAATTTTATTTTATTTAAAAGTCCAAACTTATATAGAAAAGTGTGAAATCAATTTATTTATTAACAATTGATGAGGCTAAGAAAAGGAGAATTAAGTGAATCTTCTTCAAAATAGATATGGCTAAGACCTATGATTCAGTTGATTAGGAGTACATCAATACTATGATGGAGATGTTCAACTTCCACCCCAAGTGGAGAAGTTGGATCATGGAATGTGTGAGCACGACTTCAGCATCATTACTAGTTAATGGGAGCCCGTCTGGCGAGTTCAAGCTGGAGCGAGGATTGAGACAGGAGGATCCTCTTTCCCCCTTCCTGTTTCTCATTGCAGCAGAAAGTCTGAGTATCCTAATGTCGAAAGCTACAGAATTGGAGTCTCTTAGAGCAGCTGAGATTGGAAACAACAAGGTCTGAATTTCTCATCTCCAGTTTTTAGATGATACCATCTTGATGGGTGATGCAACTGTGGAGAATGCTCAGGTAATGAAACGAGTGTTGAGAATTATGCACCTTATTTTTGGGCTCAAAGTGCAGTTTGATTGGAGTGCATGTGGAGGATTCACAGATTACAGAGATGGCTAGAATTCTCAACTGCAAAGTGGATAAGTTGCCTTTTGTCTATCTTGGCATAAGAGTGGGTATTCATCAGAGAGCGGCGTCAGAATGGGCAATTGTGGTGGAAAAAATCAGAAATAGATTTCGAAGATGGGAAGACACAAAACTCTCATTTGGGGGCATAATTACCTTATTGAACTCGATGTTATCATCATTACCTATTTATTACCTATCCTACAAATTACCAAAAAAAACCTAAGAGATATTGAGTGTTTACAAAGAAATTTCCTTTGGGGAGGAGAGAAGAGCTTCAAAAAGACTCCTTGGGTAAAATAGAGTGAGATCTGTTGTGGGGGGAGGGGGGGGCGCTAGGGGTACGGGATTTGGAAGTGTTTAATGTTGCTCTTTTGGGGAAATGGAAGTGGAGATATTTGAATGAGAAAAATAGCTCGTGGGTAAAGATTATAGAGTCAAAATATGGGACGTCATGGGAAAGGGGGGATGAGAGTTTTACTAGGGGATTGAGGGATAAAGTGTCGGGTTGGTTGAGGGATATAGTCAAGATTACGTCGGGGATTGAGGGAGATTGGTTTCAAGGGGGATTAGAGAGGGTTTTGGGAGATGGGGTCAACATTTCTTTTTGGGAAGATGTGTGGTGTGGGGAGGTTTCTCTTAGAAATAAGTTTCCTAGGTTATTCAATATAAGTCAAGAGAGAGAAGAGAGAGTGGGGTTCATGGGGAGTGGGAAGGGAGTATTTGGAGGTGGAGGTGGAGACGTCCGCTATTTGATCGTGAAATAAATATGTTTAATGATCTTTTGAATTCTCTTAAAAGGTTTTCACCAAAGGTTGGAATCGCTGATTCATGGAAGTGGAAGCATGCATCAAATGGTACTTTTAATACCAAAGAGGCCTACGACTTTATCATGGCAAGAAGAACTACTCAGCAGCCTGTTGGAGACAAGGAGAAGGGGTTCAAAACAATTTGGTACAAGCTGGTACCGTTGAAAGTGGCTGCTCATGCGTGGCGACTTCTTCATGACCGCTTGCCAACCAAGATGAACCTTAGGAGACGCAACATTCTTTCACCGAATGACAACTCGAGGTGTGTTTTTTGTGATTCTAGTGAAGAAACAAGTAAACACCTTTTTTCGAATGTGCCAAATCGTATGCAGTTTGGATGGACATCCTTAGTTGGCTCAGTTTTCCAACAACCCTTCATTTGGAATCCATCACAAATCTTAGTGCTCATTGTCGCGTACTACCAGGAAAAAAGGGTAAATGTTTTGCGGTTTGCATTTGGCTTGGTGTGGTATGGACTCTATGGAGATGGAGAAATGAGGTAATCTTTAGAAATGACGTGTTTTCGATTTCTAAAGTAGTTGTTGAAATTAAAACTAAAGTTTAGAGTTGGTTGTATGTGAGAGAGCAAAGGTGTTCTACATTCTCTTTTAATGATTGGATGTATAATCCTAAAATGATCTTGAATTGTTGAGATGTATCCTCGTAGTAACAGTGGGTATTTCTTATACCCCTTCTTGTTATTTTTATAAAATTCTCTTTTACTGATAAAAAAAATAAAAAAATTGATTCATTCTACTTTACCATGCAGGATACAACCCATTTGTATTTAAATGTTGCATCGAAGTACAATATATTAAAATATACTCCCTTCATTCTAGTTTTATCTTCTCATTTGAATTTTTTAGTATTTTAATATTAAAGTTAATTTGTAAGTAATTATTACTTGAATAAGGTGTAATTTAATTTTTTTATTGGGGTGAATAATGAAATTAGAAAACGGAAGGAGTATAATATAATATGACAAAAATTTATGTGAGACAATTTAAAAATTAGCATTTATTCCTTCCAAAATATTAATGTATCGTTACTCAATTTATACCCCGCGACAAAGTCTCACATAAGATCTCCATCTCCTTGTATAGTATAATCCATTATAATATACCTGGACAGAATAACACAAAAACAATTCCGAAATGTGGGACACATATAGTCCATATACCACAGCACCGCCCCTCGACTCTTTATGCCGCCCATACTTATTGCATGCCCCGTGACATGACCCCTGTTACGTATATTTCTAACATGTTTTTTGTACGTATTTCATTTTGAGTAACCAATTAAATTCCGTATTTGGTTTTAGTTCTCTAGTTCTACCTACCTAATTCAAGTCTTCCCTTAGATATGGACAAAAAAACCAAATTGAATCTCATTTTTTATGGTCTTTAATTGTCACCAAATTAAATATACAGAACAAACTTTGAGAAAATACGAAAATTAAACAACATACTCTACGTGAAAAAAATTTGAATGGAAAAATAATATTGCCTACTAAAGAAGAATATCACTTTAGTTGAAAATTGTCAAGAAATATATACACACTGACAATTCATCAAGGTTCGGTGTCGCATAAATCAAACACATAATAATAATAATTGGAAAAAAAAATATTAATTCTTCCTAATCCAACCAAACAAACTAGCTCGAAAGTTTCTAAATAAGTTTTGAAAAATCGATCGTACTTGCTAATTTTTCGAGTTAGACTACATTGAATTGGAGTCACAAACTCTGAACACAAATTCTATTAGGATGTGGCTATTCAACATTTAACATTATACTAGCTATATCACTAAATTAATACCGCGGTTATAAAATAAGTGTATAGAGCAAAATTTCGAGGGTCAATACCGCACCCATATCATCAACTGCGAAGGCCCATGACTACTCAAAAGGCTCATTGTGACACACTAGAAATTATTCTTTGGTGAGGTTGATTAATAAGAATATATGATGATCTTGTACGTTATGTAATAATAACCCACATGCATATATACCAATAGATCATCATACAAACTTTCTTCTGAAAATTAAATAATAAGAAAAACAAGTAAGGTTTAACCGAGAGGAAATAAATTGATATTTCAACGTCATGGACTAACTTTTATAATTATGACAAACCATCATTATTTGGGCCAGGTAGAATGAAGAAAAAGGAAATGGCAATTAGGTAAATTTTATCATCTTCATTTTGCATAAATAACGATAGCTAGAATCAATGTAGCATTGTGGTGAGTGTTTGTTAGAGTGGGTAAAATTTCTATATTTAATTTAAAAAAATAAAATCCTCCAAAATGGAACATACTACATGCACAGATGTATCCAGAATTTTGTTTCAAAAAAGCGAAATTTATATCATATGATGTTATTAAAAATTTCTAAGAGGGACAATAAATTTATAAGTCAAGCGCGGCAAAATGAGAGTAAAATTATATATAAGTAGAAGGCATAAATTAAAAAAATATATATTTAATTGATAAGTAAGTTTTATATGAAAATAATTCATAATAATTTTATTATGAAATTGTTTAAAATTATCAAATATTGGTACAGGGGATGCAATTCCTTATTTTTTTTTTTTGTTGTTGTTGTTGAAGGAACAGGGAATGCAATTCTAATCCTGCAGCCAACATTCATGTAACTTTTGAAGCTTTGCATGTGTCCAAAATCTGTAAATACCTTGCATCTAGCCTTACATTTCTGTACCTAATTTGTACGTTTATACATGCATATATATAAACGACGTTATCACCACCCATAACAAATAAGGTACGAACACTAGCTATATATGAAACACGTTTTTTACTGTTAAATGTGAAAGAAGAAGATGGATGGGATGGGATACTTGCGATCGATCGACAATCAGTTGCCAATAGCCATGCCAAGTGAAATTAATTATATTGTGTTCAGACATATATAGGCCAATTTATTGTATGCACATGAATCTTTGGTGGACCAGTACCAATCAAGAATTCAAGATAAGTATTTTTCAACTATCACTAACTATGACGTGTGCAATATTCGAGAACAATTTTTTTTTCTTAAATGAAGATAGAGAACTCCCGAGCAAATTGCACTTTCGGTCCCATCAACCACGCCCCCTCACGATTTTAGTCCCAACACTTTCAGAGTTGGTCCCAATATCATTTTTTCCTGCAAAATTAGTCCCAATTGGCATTTTTCTTACAGAATTAGTCTCATCTCCGTTAAAACTTAACGGATGGCCGTTAAATATTTTTGCAAAACTAGTCCCAATTAGAATTTTTCTTACATATCTTCTAATTAAATATGATATTTATTAAAAAAATCTTGAAACTTATTTCAGAACATTAGAAATTGTATTAAAAAGAAATACTTTCAAATTCTTAATAATATTTAATTTACTAAGGAATTAAATATAATCAATGTTAAATATATATATTTTAGTATAATCTGAAAAAAAAAATGAAATCTTGTTTCGAAAAACTGAAAATTACTTTTAAAACTCAAATAATTTTCAAATTCTTAAAGTAATTTTTTTACTTAAATTATTAAATAAAAAATTCGTATTATATTATTTTAAAATATTAAACAAATTTTTATTTAAAAAAGAAAAATAAAAAAGCAAACGACCAAATTTTTTTAAAAATTTTAATAGTTGCTAGAAAATTATAAATATTTTAAAAAAATTGTAAGAATGTTTTTAAAAATAATTTAAGTATTCTAAATTAATTTTAAGATTTAATTTTTTAAAATAAAATATAAAAATGAACCAAGTATTTATAATACTGCTCATTTTTTTTTTTCTAAAATGATTTTATAAACCAATTTTTTTTAAAGATTTAATTAATATCAGTTTACCAAATTTTACAATTTTTAAAGTATGGTACGCTCCAAATTTTTTGGTAATAATCTAATTTTTTTGGTACTTTTCATACATATGTTTTAATATAACAAAATATTTATATATTTTTTTAAAAATTTGTAAATCAAATTTCGATCGCAACAGTACATGTTGAACAATATTTCTTAATATTGTAAGAAAATTGTATATTTTGTTAGTATACCAATTTTTTTTATACCAAGAAGCAATCACAACAGTATAAATATCAGAATTTATGATTAAAATAATTAGGACTGGGTCGGTACGTTATACCGTATCGATAATCGCATACCGTATACCGTACCGAAAAGTTTGGTATGGTAAAATATCATACTGATCCTGTACCGAAAAGTTCAGTATGGTACAATGTCATACAGATCCCGTACCGAAGTTTTCGGAATACTAAAAATCGTTATACCGAAATTTTGATGTGCCTAAAAATTTATACCGTACCCTACCAAATAATAGGTATACCATTTCATACTGAAAATACCGACATATACCGATAATATTTCGGTATCGAAATATCAAAAATTTGAAATATTCATACCGTTCCATACAGACATATACCGATAATATTTCGGTATATACCGAAATACCAAAAATTTGGAATATTCATACCGTTAACGTATCGAAATTTTTCGGTACGGTGTGAAATTTTCGGTATTTTTTCGGTACGATATGCATGCGCGGTATTTCGATATTTTTCCCCACTCCTAAACATGATAATACAAAGATTGCTATTTCTTTTTCATTATATATTAATTTATATATTTTCATATTTAAAATGATTTAAAAAAGAAATTGAGAGTAAGTTTGAAATAATTATTTATAAAATTTTATTATATATTCATAAAGTTTTATTATTTATTTATAATTAAATCATAATCTTTTTAGATTTTTTTGCAATTATAAGATTAATTTAAAATATTTATAAGAGTAATTATTTAATTATTTATTCATATTTTTTTATTGTTGTTTATATAGAGGTTGCATCAATTTTCCCTCCAAAATTTACACGTGTAAAGTGTTTTTCCTCCAAAACTGACCTAGACAGCATATTTGTGGTATTTTCCCCACCAAAAATAATTTTTTTCATTGTTGGGACCGAAAGTGCAAACAGCAATTAACGGTCAGTTAACGGTGGGACTAGTTTTGCAAGAAAAAATGATATTGGGACCAACTCTGAAAGTCTTGGGACTAAAATCGTGAGGGGCCGTGGTTGATGGGACCGAAAGTGCGATTGACTCGAGAACTCCCTCATTGGCCACGTGCTCTTTTGAGAATATAATAAATTACCCCTATGAATTGACACATGTAAAAATGAAAAGAAGTAATTTAATTTATAAGTTTGGTGGACTATTTCTTCCATCACAATTGAATTCAGGATGAAACTTTACTAGAGGAGTGGCTAGTCTTCTTTTTATATTGGTGCACTCAATTTGTGGGATCGCACCGAACATATCGTGATTAATTTTACAGGCCCCTCAATCGGATGAGATATAAATCGAGGAATGTGCCTAAATGGCAGACACTTGAAATAGAGAGTCAACATGATTCAAGCTTCTAGACATAGCTCTACAATATTTCAGTGGAAATTTGTCTCATCCAAATTCGAACCTGAGTTGCCATAAAATCTAAAAATAAATATTTTATTGTATATACATGTTGTTGATTGTACTAATTTTTTCATTTTATTTCGATCCGATGATGAGAACATAAATGTACAATTAGACAATCAAACAACAATAGTTGCATACTACGGTAAGAGCAACCACAATATATGGTTGCAATGTTATAACCTATCTCTCTCTCCACCTCATTGTCACCTCATAATTCTACCAATAATAACCAAATACTACTAACTTCAACAACCCTTACATAATTATAACTTATAACTCATCTTTTATGGGGACCACAATTCCACAATCCTCTGCAATTGTCAGCTCCCACAGGAGCCTCACTCACCCTTTCATTATGATGTGTAGTGCACGATCCAATAAATAGAACGAGTGCAACCAACAACATCCATTTGAGATGTATTTTTATTTCTAAAATTTGTGTTACTCTAGGATAACCCAAAGTATGTGAGAGAAACTATTTTTAGGTTATAACTTCTTCTCACAATGGTTGTAACCCTTGTTCAAAAGTTATAACATGTTCAAAAGCAACCATTGTGGTTGCTCTAAGGGGTGTCACGTTACACACAAACACAAATTAAGGGGGTTGCCCGGAAGGACTAATGTGAAACCATATATACACTATAATAAAACAAAGATTTACCCCCGAAATTAGAATTGTTTACGGAATTTTGTAACGAATTTTTTTTGTAGTGTGATTGCCTACGATTTGCCTGCAATTATTTTTAATGATTTAAACATCTTCATTCCTTAACCTGCAGTTTACCTACAAAAATTAATTTGCCTACGAAATAAAATTCCTAGATAATTAATGTTAGTATATATGTCCTAGAGACAATCTTTATGAGGACATTACTTATGTATTATTGATTCGATCAATAATATAAGGCATTACACTTATATACTATTATGTTTGATTGTATACATTTATTTATATATGTGTTTTCATGAACTAATATTGTTATTGAGGATGTGAGACTCAAATGACTATGACATTGTTCTTAAAGTAATTGAGATTGAAGTGTGATTTGCATCATATCCTTAGAGAGTGTAGCGGTTCTCACAACTACGAGAAACTAGGTAATGATGGATGCGCATATACTTTAAAGAGTATTGGCATACCCAACCGAGAAATTACTTGGTGTATTCTATTTACGTGTCTACAGAAATATTGATTAGTGGAGTAGTGTAGTCCTCTGACTTGAGGTCAATATGCACAACATGTGTTGAGTGATGGATTTTAACCATGACTGAAGCTGGCAATCTGAACGGAATAGATATGACATGTGATGGATACATCACGAAGTACATGTGCGTGGTAGTTGAGCCAAGATTCATTCCTCAAATAGAAATGGAGAGAATACTCGTCTTCTCATAACTAATTGTTGTTGGAGTTATACGTGAAAGTATGCTTTAACTTTTTATAACTCATGTATTAAACACACTTGTTTAATGAGAATAATTCTTTTTATCACATTTTCTTTAGATATGAATGAATGTTAAATATTTATTGCAACACGTTCAATATATAATATGTGTTACATTGTAGTTAATGTGGTGATACCAGATCACAGAAGATCACATTGATAGTTACTTGTAACTAAACATGCAATTCACGACCCAGTTGGAATTGAACAATCCACCGTGAAAGGTCGATGTGTAATTCTCAGATTGGCCTGTCTTGAACAAGAGTTTGCACTAGCACATTTAGTATGTGTTGAAGAGGACCTACAACGAGGATACATTCTTCTGTTCTGAAACGTGAAGAATTAGACCTCAATGGTTATTGATTTCTTAATCTTCGTCACTTAAATAGGACCGTGTGTGGTTAATAGTTATTGCTTTGATTCATGTCGGTTGAGAATCATTGTGACTTCGAACCTTGTATTTTGGGCAGTAATATTAATCATACGACGATTGCTAAGGTTTAATACAGAGAAACATGTGCGAGTACGGCTCGTGTGATTTGTCCCCTTGGTGGTTAATACATTGTGACTTCGAACCTTGTGTTTTGGGCAGTAATATTAATCATACGAATGTTTTGCTAAGGTTTAATACAGAGAAACGTGTGCGAGTACGGCTCGTGTGATTTGTCCCCTTGGTGGGTTCAGAAGTTTTATCGTACCAAATCTTGCAAGTGGAGAATTAGTTTCTTCGTTACGGATAATAATGTTGAGCTGTTTTTACTCCAAGGTAAAAGCTATTAATTAATTTATAGTTATTCAGTAGCTCAATTAAGTAATGAACTAAATAATCTTAAACACGGAAAATAATAACCGGGAGCTCATATTATCGTAATATGGATTAAGATGGATAGTGCAATATTAATTTGATAGTGGTATTAATTAATATTAATGAGCTGAATAATATTGGGGCTCAATATTGAAATTCAGAAGCTCATTGAAGGTCCAATCTTAATTCTCCTAAAGGCCCCTCAAGTAGCCCAATAATAATAAGGTGATTAAAAAAATTGCTGATTTTTCCATTTAATTTCGAAAATTAAGATATAGAGAGAGAAAAGATTTTGTTGATTTTTTTGGAAAGATATTATGGAAGATACGTTTTGTAGGAATACAAGATTATCTCATAAATTCAAGAAGATCCAAATCTAGTATTTTATCTCCTATAATTTTCGAAAATAATATATATTAGGGGGGTGGGATTTTTGTGGAATATTTTATTATGGAGAAAATAATATATGAGATATATTCAAGATTTCTTGGAGATCAAGAAAATGTTTTTTTCTCTCCTACTTCCACTAGGAAAATCGGCCATCACCACCTATATATAAGAGATGATTATTTCATCTACAGTTTACGTGTTCCATGAGTTGGAAAAATCGAGAGCAATAAATATTTTCTTCCTCCCTTATATTATTAAATTGTTCGTGAACGTTTCCCACCGGCAAATTAATAAGGCTAAGAGGGAATACTTGAGAAGGCTTTTACGATTGATAGGATCGTTACGCTTATCCCGGCTATCTCGGTTGGACGTTGCTTCAAGAGGTACGTATTAACGTAAAATTCTTAGTTTTTCCGCCGTGAAATTTTATGTGATAATATTCATATGCATGATCTTTTGTTGTTGGATTAATTATTATTTGAATTAATTTAGGATTAATTCATGCTAGTAATAATAGAATTTAAATTCGTATTTAAATATCATCGCGAATAGATTCAGGCACCCCGATTTCCCCAACAATTGTATCGTTAATCATTGGTCAATGCATGTTGCATATGAAAATGGTGCCAAATGCGGCAACATGATCAATTAGTAGAATGAGATAATATGATTAAATTATTTTTGAATAAACACATAATCATGTTTTAAACTTAATTGGAGTATTTGTGAAAGAAGGGACCGTACCAATGTGAGCTTCACATTACAGGTGGATGTTGTATCATTGCAACATACCTCATTGGGATTGGCTAGTTTATTGTCTACGGTTCCACTAAAACCGTTAGTTTGACTAATCGCTTAACATGTGAGAGCCCATGGATCACACAATAAGTAATTCACGTCAACGAATTAAAGTTGGTTAGATTAAATATTTGATTTGATTATAATATTTAATTAATATATTATTCTATTAGATGAAATTATAATTATTTAATTAAATTAAATATATTATTATATATAGATATTATTATATATAGTATAATATTAATTTAATATTGGATATTTATATTGGGTCAATTAAATAGATGGCTTTGAAGTCTGTTAGCAAAAGTCTAGGTTTTATTGTAACTCTTTTAATATATATATATATATATATATATATATATATATATATATATATATGTGTGTGTGTGTGTGTGTGTGTGTGTGAGTTTTGGGGACTCAGACCGGGTTTGCATCTCTAAACTCCAATAATTAATTTCCTATAACAATTTACCCACAAACAATTTATCTACGAAAATTCTCGTAAACAAATTTTTTGTAGGTAATAAATGAAAATATTTATATAATTAGAAAATTTTGTAGACAATTCTCACTACGAAATTTTTTATAATTGGAAATTTATTAACTATATTGACAAATTTGTAGACAATTTTATATTTTCTTATAGTATTAGGTTCGTGAATTTATTTGCAACTATTCAAAATTCTAAATTGCAATAAAGCAAAAATATGGCGATTTAATTTGCAATGAAAGCATATATTTATAACAATAAAAAGTACTTTATATTTTGCATCAAAATATATTACTAATATTTATAGAGTATGTATAGAGTGAAATTGATTTATATATGAATCATTGAAGAGTATTAGTTGTATTTACTGAAGAGTATTACTAGTTGCATCAAAATACATTATTATTCTCATTTTCATTTCCATCACCGTTATACCTCGCCCTCATTAGAAGTCTCTGGTTGTTAGAAGAGATTTTGAAGGGTGGAATCTATTTATATTTTTGGAAGAGTAGACTTGGCAGCGGGGCGTGTTGGTCCCGTTTTTTCATTCACAAACAAGGACAATATGGGAAATTAGGAGAAATTTTTGTTTTAACACTGATGTTATGCAAGTCAGTAAAGCAATAAAGAACACAACAATGTAAAATGGTTCGGAGGCTCAAGCTCCTACATCCACTGCCTGATTTAACAGGAAATCCACTACCCGGGATTCTTGTTTTTAACGTGCCAAGGTGCACTCACAACTGGACTCACACCCCTCCGCGGAGCTGCCTCTCGAACTGGCCTCACATCCCTCTTCACACAGGGACTGCCTCTCCTCCCCTCACTGAAACACCTAACACTCTTCTGGAAAGGGTTTAGTTTTGGTTTGGTTCTCTCCAACTAGGTGAGATTTTCCCTTACATGGTTTTAGCCTTTAAGCTAAGGTTGGGAAAATCTCTCTAAGCTTAGGATGTATATGATGAGCTCGAGTATACAAACTGGAACACTCAAATATGACTGTGAAGAACTCAGGTCAGTGTTCTTGATGGAGATGGTGCCTCCTTATGCCTCCCTTGAAACGCACCACTCTCACATCAGCTCATTGCTTATTCACAAATGAAGCTTGAGTTTGTATTTATAGTGTGGATTTGAATGTTACCGTTGGAGAGAGTAACATTCAAATCCAGACTATCTATGGAGTGAAATTCTCCTTTTCAGTAAAGTATGGCCTTTGTCAGCTTTTGTCAGATTTGCTGCCTTGACTTGATTGGTCCACGTGGACTGAGTCCAACGGCTCTTTTGTTCAGGGTACTTGATCAGGGTAGTCCTGACTTCAGGCGACTTCTCTTCAGCTGACTTGAAGTCCTCTTAGGATACTTTTCTTCAGTAGACTTGAGGTCTTCTTAGGAACTTTCATTGGACTTGAAGTCTACTCACTGGACTTCCTTCATTGGACTTTAAGTCTACTCAGGAGAGTTTCTCAGTAGACTTTCTCAGTAGACTTCCTTCATTGGACTTTAAGTCTACTCAGGAGAGTTTCTCAGTAGACTTTCTCAGTAGACTTCCTTCATTGGACTTTAAGTCTACTCAGGAGAGTTGACATAAGGCAAATTGTCAGCCTCTCATTCCTCAGTAGCCTGACTCCTTCAGGATCTACTCGGCACAACACTGATCCTCATGACCATGCTCTTCACTGAGTAGTCCACTGACCAGCTTAGAAAGTCGGGTTTATACTCAGTGGGACTTCCTTCAGGATGGTCTTCAGGTCTTCAGGGGACTTGAGTTTGTTTCCTCTTGGATGGCTTCTGACTTCTTCAGGTTTATGAGTCCGCTGAGTTCCCCCTCAACAGAGTACCTGTAAACTGAAAACAAACTATCCTAACCTGAATCTTTACAAGACAATCCTGACCACACACATCCTATTACAAGTCGTTTTGGAAAATCATCAAAACTAAATATCCCAACAATTTCCCCCTTTTTGATGATTCCAAAACTTCTAACAAAAAGATTTTCTATTACAAGAATGAGGTTAGAGCACAAGTAATAGTTTTTAAAAAAATGCAGAAATTCCCATAGTTTTAAAACATTTAAGATCTGTTCGGTTGACCATTTTTCTTAATAAATCTGGATCAGTGGTCATGTGAACAACCCGCTCTGATACCAATTGTTGGTCCCGTTTTTTCATTCACAAACAAGGACAATATGGGAAATTAGGAGAAATTTTTGTTTTAACACTGATGTTATGCAAGTCAGTAAAGCAATAAAGAACACAACAATGTAAAGTGGTTCGGAGGCTCAAGCTCCTACATCCACTGCCTGATTTAACAGGAAATCCACTACCCGGGATTCTTGTTTTTAACGTGCCAAGGTGCACTCACAACTGGACTCACACCCCTCCGCGGAGCTGCCTCTCGAACTGGCCTCACATCCCTCTTCACACAGGGACTGCCTCTCCTCCCCTCACTGAAATACCTAACACTCTTCTGGAAAGGGTTTAGTTTTGGTTTGGTTCTCTCCAACTAGGTGAGATTTTCCCTTACATGGTTTTAGCCTTTAAGCTAAGGTTGGGAAAATCTCTCTAAGCTTAGGATGTATATGATGAGCTCGAGTATACAAACTGGAACACTCAAATATGACTGTGAAGAACTCAGGTCAGTGTTCTTGATGGAGATGGTGCCTCCTTATGCCTCCCTTGAAACGCACCACTCTCACATCAGCTCCTTGCTTATTCACAAATGAAGCTTGAGTTTGTATTTATAGTGTGGATTTGAATGTTACCGTTGGAGAGAGTAACATTCAAATCCAGACTATCTATGGAGTGAAATTCTCCTTTTCAGTAAAGTATGGCCTTTGTCAGTTTTTGTCAGATTTGCTGCCTTGACTTGATTGGTCCACGTGGACTGAGTCCAACGGCTCTTTTGTTCAGGGTACTTGATCAGGGTAGTCCTGACTTCAGGCGACTTCTCTTCAGCTGACTTGAAGTCCTCTTAGGATACTTTTCTTCAGTAGACTTGAGGTCTTCTTAGGAACTTTCATTGGACTTGAAGTCTACTCACTGGACTTCCTTCATTGGACTTTAAGTCTACTCAGGAGAGTTTCTCAGTAGACTTCCTTCATTGGACTTTAAGTCTACTCAGGAGAGTTTCTCAGTAGACTTTCTCAGTAGACTTCCTTCATTGGACTTCCTTCATTGGACTTTAAGTCTACTCAGGAGAGTTGACATAAGGCAAATTGTCAGCCTCTCATTCCTCAGTAGCCTGACTCCTTCAGGATCTACTCGGCACAACACTGATCCTCATGACCATGCTCTTCACTGAGTAGTCCACTGACCAGCTTAGAAAGTCAGGTTTATACTCAGTGGGACTTCCTTCAGGATGGTCTTCAGGTCTTCAGGGGACTTGAGTTTGTTTCCTCTTGGATGGCTTCTGACTTCTTCAGGTTTATGAGTCCGCTGAGTTCCCCCTCAACAGAGTACCTGTAAACTGAAAACAAACTATCCTAACCTGAACCTTTACAAGACAATCCTGACCGCACACATCCTATTACAAGTCGTTTTAGAAAATCATCAAAACTAAATATCCCAACAGGGCGGGAAATCCTGATCCCCGTGGGGATCCGCACCGAACGGGACAGGGAGTCCATGAAGGAAACGGGGACAGGGAAGTTTTTTGCCCTGAAAGCGGGGACTGGGATAGTATTCCCAGCCCCGGGGGATCCATGCCTCGTTCCCCGCGAAGACCCACATTATTTTTTATATAATTAATATATTTTTTAAAAAATTTAAAAGTAAATTACAAATAAATATTTCATAATTTCCTACTCAATTAACAATTTATTCAGAATTACATATATATTTTATTTAATATTAAGTTATTAGTTCCAAATTATATAATTTTCACTTTAGTATATATATTAATTAAAAATATTAGAATTAGACGTTCTTCAAATTGTTTAAATTAGTTTTTTTAACACCAACTTAAAGTAATTGTTGTGTATGATTAAATTTTATAATTTAAATATTTTTTTATATTTTTTTATATTTTAAAAATGAGATAAAAAAATAACTAGGCAGGGAATGGGGAATCCCCACGGGACGGGGTTCCCCGGCGAGGCAGGGATGACGGGAAAAATTTCTCCATTTATTTCGCGGGGACACCCTCCATTCCCGCCCCGTTGACATCCCAATGGAAGAGAATCAAAGAAAGTCCATTGACTGTTGAATACCTAAAGATTTTTTAAGACTTTTTAAAATCCGTAGAAATCTCAGGTTATTAGAAGAGATTTTGGAGAGTGAAATCTATTTATATTTTGGAAGAGAATCAAAGAAAATCCACGGAGTATTAAATCCATAGACTTTTGAATACCTAAGTATTTTTTAAGACTTTTTAAAATCCATATTGAATACCTCGGGATTTTTAAAGACTTTTGAAAATTCAGATTGAATACCCCTAGACTTTAAAAGTCTAAAAAAATCATATAGACTCTATAACCAATACACCCGCCTTAAACTAATTGTTGTGTATAATTTGAAATTTTAATTTAGATATTATTTTATAATTTTAAAATAAGATTAAAAAAATAATGAGGCAGGGTATTTAGAATCCTCGCGAGGACGGGGAATCCCCGATTTTGTGGGGATGAGGATGAGGATGAGGAATGGCCCCCCACTCTACTCTATTGACATCTCTATTCGAATCATACAAAATTAATGTAGGTAGAATTTTAAATGATTGTTTATATTTTAAAATCAAACAAAGCTATTGAATATACAATTTAGGATTATTCTATTAAAAAATTAACATAGATCTCAAATAATCTCAAATATCTTATTATACTATATTTTCAAACCTCTCCAAGATGATGTGTCAGCGCCACCTTATTCTTAGGCTGATGTGACACCTCTCAAATTATTTCATTTCAAAATCTTGCATTCTCCTTAAAAGTTATTTTAGGCATGTTTTAAAGCATATTAAGACTTAATCTACACCATATATTTTACACTTTTAATCTCAACCATGTTGATAGGCGAGCTACATTGCAACTAAGGCAGACATGATTAAGTGAATAAACCACATTAAAGACAAGATTAAGCAAACTAAGCCAGACCGAGCTGAAATAGCCAAGCGAGCTACATTACACAGTTGAGCTACTTCAAAGCAAAGACCATACGATCACAAATGAGACATTGGCGAGCAACTCTAGCCAAAGCATTAAGGCACCAAGTCAAGAAGTAAGCTGACCAACAAAATCAAGCTAATGACTCTTCAAGGACAAGACTCAAGAGGCAAGCAGCTCATTAAAGCGAGCTAATCCAACTTGAAAGATAAAAATTAGTTTAGATAAGGTCAAATAAGTCAACTATCCATGTGTCAAACATGCATGCATGGGAGAGCAAAGGTTTAGACACCTCCTACTTGGAAAACTTGTATAAATACTTTGATTTTCAATTAATAAAACAAGCACAATTTCATAAATACATCCAAGCCTTGTTTACACATACTAAAACACCTCAAATAACACATATATGAATTAAATATGCAATCGACATACGTATTTATCTATTTTTAACCCGATCTAATTGAATTCACTCTTTACGGTAGTGATCAATCACGCGAAATTGTTTGGTGATCCAATTTACGATTAAAAACAACCACTAATCAACGTGATTAGAATCGATCATCAACAAACCATACATTTCATTTTGTATTTTCTATAAATGTCAAATATCTCTTTAGTTTCATTTTGATTCTCAACCCTAATCCTCATCTCTTCTCTTCATTTTCTCATTTGTTGTCTACTATGTGAAGAAATATGATTTTATTTTTTGTTCATTTGTTTGGATTACTTCTATAATTTTTTGTATATATAATATTTCTCTTTTTTTTTTTTTTTGCAGGTAAACTAATTTATTATGCACATGGAGATGATTAGGCGCACATTGAGAGAAAATTATATGTGCATTAATCCGAGTTGAAGATCATTCGAGTGTATCCAGAAATTATTTGTAAGTTTCTAAAGTATATTCATATTCATATCTTTACATTCGTATATTTTGAGAATCCACCATTAATAATATTTTATCTTTCAATATGAAAATTCTCTCACCGCATGCCTACGATTTTGATCCAACTATTATTCTTTTTCAAATAAGGTGTGCGTTATTGGTGAGTTCTGATTAAATTTTATGTTTTTTTTTGTATTGCAGGTAACCTAAAAGTGATATAGAGACTTTTTTTCATAGTTGAACGATTTATCTTATTAGATATTTTTTAAAGTTATTTTTGCAAAATATTGGTATATGTGAAATTTCTGTAGGAGGAAATTAAAATATTTTGGAAAAGATATTATTACCAAAATAGTGTATGATACCAACAATTTTTTGCCACCAAATATAATATTTTTCCTTCAATAATAGATTATAATACAAAAGTTTATTTTTGGATAAAATTATGCGGTCAAAAGAGAGTATTAAATTGCATAATACAGACATTCTTTTCTAGACTATGATTTCAGTTTTTCTTTTATATTATTTTTAACATACAAATATTAAAAGAGTATTGTAATTTATAAATAAGTAAAAAATTGTTATATCTTATATAATGAATATATATGTTTTTTCTTAAAATATGTGGAATAACTTTTTTATGGATAGAAAATTATAGTGTTGGAAAAAAAGGACATTAAGTTTCTTTACTAACAATTTTAGTATTATAACTTTAAAAAGTATCTTACTCTAAAATACAATAAATCTGAATATATTTTAATCAATGGGGAAACAAAATATTTACGTAAAATATGGAATATTATTTTAAATTTTATATTAATGCAAGTAGATCTTTTTTCACAGTTGAATGATTTCTCTTCTAAAATATTTTTGGAAGTTATTTTTACAAAATATTGATAGATGTTAAATTTGTAGGAAGAAATTAAAATATTTAAGAAAATATATTGTCACCGAAATAGTATATGATACCAAAAAAATATTGCCATCAAATATAATATCTTGCCTTCAATAATAGATTATAATACAAGATTTTATTTTTGGATAAAATTATGCCGCCAAAATAGACTATTAAACTTAAAGTACATATATTCTCTTATAGACTAGGATTTCGATTTTTCTTTTATAGTATTTTAATATACAAATATTAAAATAGTATTGAATATGACAAATAAGTAAAAAGTTGTTATATGTTATATAATTAATATATATATATATGTATATATATATATATGTGTGTGTGTGAAATACGTTTTATTATGGATAAAAATTATAGTGTTGGCAAAAAAAAGGACATTAAGTTTCTTTACCAACAACTTAAGTATTATAGCTTTAAAAAGTATATTACTCTAATATACAATAAATCTAAATATATTTTAAGCAATGGAAACATAATATTTACGTATAATATGAAATATTATTTTAAATATTAAATTAATGCAAGATTTTAAACATTAAATTAATGCAAGAATTTTTTTTTCACGGTTGAACGCTTTCTTTTATAAGATGGATTAATAACCGGGAGCCCATATTATCGTAATATGGATTAAGATGGATAGTGCAATATTAATTTATTAGTGGTAATAATTAATATTAATGGGCTGAATTATATTGGGGCTCAATATTGAAATTCAGAAGTCCATTAGGAGGTCCAATCTTAATTCTCCTTAAGGCCCCTCAAGTAGCCCATTAAGTAGCCCAATAATGATAAGGTGATTAAAATAAAAAGAAAATATAATGCTGATTTTTCTTTTGTAATTTTCGAAAATTTAGTTTAACTAGGAGAGAAAAGATTTTGTTGATTTTCTTGAAAATATATTATGGAAGATAAGTATTATTGGAATACAAGATTATCTCATATATTCAAGAAGATCCAAATCTTGGATTCTCCCCTATAATCATCGAAAAATACAAGTCATTAAGGAGGGTGAGATTTTTGTGGAATATTTTATTATAGAGAAAATAATATATGAGATATATTCAAGATTTCTTAGAGACTAAGAAAATATTTTCTCCCGGCCCATAAAATATTGCAATTTTCGGCCACTACTCTTATAAATAGGGGTGATTATTTCATCCCTAAGTACATAATTCCATGTGTTGAAAAAATCAAGAGCATATATATTTTTCTTTTTTCTTAGTTATTAAAATTACTTGAAAGCATCTCCCACCGGTGATCAAGTAAGGCGAAAGAGAAATACTTGAGAAGGTTTTTGGGTTGATAAAGCGAGATCGTGATTGTCCCGTTTATTCAAAGGCCAATTCTACCAGAGGTGCGTAAGTCACATAAATTCTTGTTTATTCCACCTAGATTTTATGTGAATTAATTCAACATGCATGATGTTAAATTTGTTGTTGGAATTATTATTTGAATTAATTATGATTAATTCATGCTAGTAATAATTGAATTTAAATTCGTATTTAAATTTCATCCCGAATAGATTCCGGGCACCCTATTTTCCCAACAATATCTTCATAGGGGGGGGGGGGGGGGGGGGGGGATTGGACATCCAAGTATACAACAACTGTAATTTTAAGTAATATTATTGTTAAACTAATTTGAGATTGAATGTATGAATTAGTTAATATTTTTCAAATTTTCTATTTATTCATGTTTTATATTTTTTATTATTTGTTGAATTATAATTTCAATTTTAATATTATACATCAATAATATTATGATATTTTAAATATATATATTTATAATTTAAAATAATAATAACAATTTTTTTCCAATCCGCGAAATTCGCGGGAGTACGTACTAGTACTTTTTATATTGACAAAGTATAGAGTGAAACTGGTTTATACATGAATCACTGAAGGGTATTAGTTGTTTCCATTAAAGAGTATTAGTTGTATTTACGGGAGAGTATTACTGATTTACACTAAAGAGTCTTAGTTGTTCAGTGAAAATGAACCAAAACTCTTCAGTGTAAATCAGTAATACTTTTCAGTAAAAACAATTAATACTCTTCAATAAAAACAACTAATATCCTTTAGTGATTCATATATAAACTAATTTCACTCTATAAATACTCTTTTATATTTCATAAAGTTGGATAAGTGAAAAAATTTAAAATTGTGCTAGGGTTTTATCCTTGACTTCCATCCTTAGCTGCGCGACCCTGGAGGAGAAAGATGAGGTAAAAAAATACAAGAAAATTGTTATGGTCAATGACTTTTGGGCTTAGCCCATATGGTATGCCTGCCTTCCTTGACGAATCTTCAAGCCCGTTTCTTTTGGTACAAATTATAGCCCAAATCTTCTCTCCATTTTCTTTTTTTATTTAAAGCAAGAGAATGATTACAGATTATAGCCCAATTCACAGGATAACACTTCTTGGAAAGCCGTGTAAATAAAATTAATTAATAGATTAAATAACATAAATTAATATTTCTTTAAAGGAAACATATAATTTATAATCAACTTAAATAAAACATATACAAAAATCTGTATGAATGTGATACTTTAAAAATATTTGTGATATTTTAAAAAAAAAGTCACCAAAAATTTGCTAAAGTTTATTCAGTTACTCAGACACATATTGACATCTTGATCAGCCTTTACGATCTCAGCAACACCGTTTATTACAGGAAAGAAAGAACAAAGAAAAAAAACATGATAAACTTCTCTTTTGCATATTGATTTTAATCTAAGTTATAAAAAATTACTTTTACTATTAAAAACATATTAAAGTAATCTTTGAGTATTATTTCAAAGTTTACTAGTATTGCCTATTTAAGTAGGGGCGTATTTTTAATTAATATATAATTGGTTCATCAAGGACCAAACAAGGTTTGTCAACAAGCACACCAAAGAAATAAAAAAGTAAAAAAATAGTAAAATAACTTTTTTTTCCAAGTAAGTATTTGACCTCACTTTAATCGTAGAAAATATCGCAACGTAAACACGTACGTCACAATTTTAACTACTTTGGGGCTCTTTTTTTTTTATAGCATTGTAAATGTAAAACCATTAATAGGTTTTCAAAAAAAAATGTAAAACCATTAATTTGTTAAGAAATTTTTTTTTTTTTTAAAGATTAATTTGTTAAGAATTATTAATTTTTTTTATGCAATATTCAACTTGTGCCGGCAAAATATACTACACATCTTCAATGAAGCGATTGCACCATATCAATAAACTAATTTTCACACGTGGCAAGACCAAGAGAAGGGTGTTTGAATTATTTTCTAGCGTTAATATGCATTCCAAAAATTAAGGAGACTAATGAGTCCTAAAAAAAAGGGGGTTTTAATCTTTATTATAATCTTATAAGTGTGTAAGTATATTTATGAATGATCCAAAAGCATCTGACGCATACAGACACAGTTTCAGTATAGAGTTATATATAAACATATGTAATATCGTATTGATATAAAGTTCGAGTACATATAACACAAATTATATGTGTTGCATGATATCTCGGTTATGTACAGGTAGTGGAGCTCATTTAACTTTGTATTAAAATCATACATGTATATATGTGTGCATATATATATATGTAGGTACTTAATTATAATTAGACATTTTTAGTCACCACATCAATTTCAAGCCTAACAATTTGACAATATGTTTTTATTGTAAAGTATTAATGTGTAGAATTTAGAGTATAGTTATGAATGAGTAAATCTTTTATGAGACATGATATTTTTATATTTTTTTATATTTAAATTTTAAAAATATATAAAAGTATCGCATTTTATGTATCCCAATGCCTCATACAAATTTTTTTGGATCATAAAATATATCTCATGCTAAAGATCAGCATATAAGATCATATATTCATACTTGAAGAAGTCATAAAAATTAAAAGCAGATTAATCTTCCTAGTAATTTATTTACGTTTTTTTACGAACTCTTTTTGTAATGGTTGACTTGAAACATTAGAGATTAGAGCTCCATTCTCCAAGTTCACTAATTGAACTGTAAAGTCTCCTCGCGGAGATTTAATGTATTCGTCATATATATTTCAATTAAATTTAATATCATATTTAATTAAAATTAGTGTTATGTTTCATTTCAAATTTTCATTCAAATTTAATATCAAGTTTCAGTTGCATTAGTCGATATATTTTAGTTAAAGCTATTATCATGTTTCAATCAAATCTAATATCACGTTCACTTTTGTGTCCAGTTACAAAATGCAATTATGCGCAAAGGATTTTTTTTGGCCCACTTTCTCAGCCCAAATAATCCTGATTTTAAGGTTAGGATTTGTTTCTTATAAATAAAGGTTTTCTCTTTGTATCCGATATTAGAGAAATATAGTGAAAAACTCTAACTTGAAATCGCCCCCAAACGTAGTCGTAAGACGAACTGGGTAAATAAATCTCGTTTTCTTCTTTTCGTGATTGCGTGTGTGCGTTTTTTTCTTAACAGTTCGCACTTTAAAAAGATAATCGTCGTTTAATATCATTAACTCATACTTTAATATCCAATTAGTTGAAGTCAAGAAATGGCAAGGATTTACGTGTATGGAAGTCACATCTAGTAGGGAGATCAAGTTGATGTGCTTACCAATATCTCATTAGCCTTTTATTCAAATAGGCTACATAAATGTAGGTGATTTAATTACGGTATCAATACAGCTTTTAATTGAGCAATAATTATATACCTATCAATAATAATACTATTATTCATCAACTAGTTAAAAAGAATATGTGTGACCTAAATTTTTCTAGGTGGCCAATTATCCTTCGTCTTAATTAGTTCAAATTAGTAGCTAATAAAAGTACTACAAGATGTTGGACAAAAAATGTTTGTTCACATTTCTTTTTCATCTTTAATTTTTTATTGTCGTCGTTGTACATGCCATGTTGGTAAAGAATAACGTATTTTGAGAGTGTTGTTTATAAGGGTGTGTCTCGAACCCTACACGAACAAAAGTAAATACGAAACGAATTCGTAAGAAAAATCAAGTCAAGGAAAATTATTTTCCCGCAAGACTGAATACGCCCCATATAGTGCTTATGGTATCGTGCGTATAAGTCTCCAAAGGTAAAACGGTTTAACAGTTTACACCGGCAGCACCACCGTGTATAAACTCTCGGCGAACGAAATCGAAATTTCGAACTGAACGAAATAAGTATATGCGAAAGACTTTCTAACTCTAAGATTCGTAGGCTGAAGAGGTGAGTACGAAAGTCTGGATATGAAGGGGTATATATAGGCGGAAATCTGCACTGCAAATGAGGACGATCGGCTGAGAAAATCGTGGACTGACCACGAAATCAGTGGATAGAGACATTATCTCTTTCTTGGGAAGCAAGAACAGAATATTACATCGAATATTTCAATTTAAAATCAAATTCGAAATCTGGAGTGTATTAATCATTACTTGAGTGTATTAATCATGTCCGTGGGCCGACCCAAATCCGATGGGCCACCCAAACCGGTTCGGCCCAAAAAGGTATTGGGTTTTTTTATATTTTCGGTACTCTAAAAATATAGGTAGGCCCCAAAACCCAATTGCCAAGAACCAAAAACCACGACCCCCGGGCCCGGGCGCGGGCTCGGCGGGGAGGGGCGGGGCGCGCGCGCGTGTGTGGTCCATGGTTAGGGTCCCCATGTACCAAGTTGAAGAACATGAACACTTTCCTTCTTATATCCAAGGAACACTTCTTGTAATTATTTTATGTGGGATGAAACTCAATTGTTCTTTCCTATGCAATTATCCAACACATGTGAATAATTATACAACTTCCCAAATTAATTTCTTACTCACCGGAAATCGATTTTGAGATATTAAATATATCACGTTCATTTACTCTGTGAGTAGAACAACCTCGTTAATTTTGTTTCCCCAAAAATTAACATTTACATTCCTAAAAAAAATTAGTTAAAGTCACGTGTAAGCCCTTTTGTTTAACCAATTTCCAACAGTTTTGGGTTTGTACTTTATAGTGTAACTTCCTGTAATTTGTGTTTGTTTGTTTCCAATTTTTATTCATGGTGGCGACATGCATGGGAAATGGGTGGGCATCCGTGGGTTAAAATTTAATTTTCAAGTAGAATATAATCCATTCTTAACATAAAACGAAAAAAGTTGTTTTTACACCTTTTTATCAATTATCTCATTCCAATAAAAATTCATACTAAAATAATACATGTATCATTACATTTTACCAAATACTCATAAAATAATACTAAATATTTCCCATTTTCAATATTAAAATAGTCTCTCTATTATTTGTACCATTTTCTCTCCTCTCCCACTAAACCAATTCAAATAACTCTCATTATAATCATCACATGATTACAATTCACATTGAAAATTTGGAAAGGACCCATACATTTTGAGAGAAAACAAATAACAATAAAATTACATTTATTTATTTATTTAATATATATATATATATATACTAGTGTTAAACCCGCGATTTTCGCGGAGTTGTACATAAAATGTATATTATTCTTTTTTTTTTTTAATTTGTATAAATGTTGTTACTATTATTATTTTATTTATTCAATATTTTTATTGTATTTTTAAAAATGTTAGTTAATATTAAATAATTTTATTCCAAGGACATATGATGGTATTTTTATTGTATTTTGATTGTAAATGGTTCGTATCATCTCATAAGATGTTGATCCCTTGCTATAAGGTAGTAAGAGATACAAATAATACACCTCACCAGTCCCCGGTAGAATACTGTATAATCTTCCCAAAGAAAATCTACTGCTCTTTTTCTTTTTCCACTGGTATTTTTTCCTATCCCAAAAATACATCTTTGGAAATTCCACATAAGTCAACTTCTTTGCATCCTCATCATCGGTTTTATTTTTATCCATCCAAGCCAAGAACATTGATTTACCTAAAGATGATCTTTCAAGTACATCATCAATGTAATCTTCATCTCGAAAAACAACTCTCTGTTGATTAGGAAGATGGAAATCCAATCTCATCACCGGTGGATACCTATAATGTATATTATATTGAAGAGTTCTCCAGACAGCCTCACACGGAGATATGTACCTGCAGTTTACGAAATTTTTCACTTCCCCCTTCCTTCTCCATAGTAGCAGTAACCCTATTAGCTCCTTTATTGATATACTCACCACTCAACATTTATATGACCTTGATACCTTCGCAGCAGTATTGGACTGTAAGGAACCACAAAATAGTTATCCAAATGAACAATTCCTTTATCAACAGTAAACCCTGTATTTCTTCTTCTGTACAGTGGGAAACCTTCGTCATCAACAGATGTAAACTCATTATAACTCTTTGGGAAGTTCTTTGAGTAAATGTTGTTGACCATGCAAAGAGAATTTTTTTTTGCCAATCCACATGGTCCGTGAATCATGTAGTCACTTACCAAATCATACAATAATGGATCATCATCTTTATCTAGTATTTCTGTAGATATGATACGGTCAATAACTTCTGGATTTAGAATTTTGTTTTCACAGTTCAAAAACAGAAGAATATGAGCATGTGGCAATCCCATTTTCTGAAATCCCACTACGTATAACATTACAGATTCAAAATATTTAAATCAAGTTATATTATAAAATAATTCAATAGAAATGTCAAGTCTTTTTATAATGAACGACAAATATTATGAAACTAAAAATTTTAAAAATATAAGAAGACAAGAAGATAAACTTACATGCATCAATTTTTCAAAATATTTGAAGTTCCTTAAAATCCTTCACAAGGCGATCAAGTTTCATCTTATACATTCTGCAGAGAATATCTGGCCTATCAATAGATTCAAGACCTCTCTCGTTTAAGAATTTTGAAATTTCAGGCCATTTCGAATTGCAAGTAATTGTAATAAATAAATCTGGGTAAGAAAAATATTTGCAAATTGTCATGGCATCTTAAAAATTTTGAATCATTTACCTAGGACTGTCTATGAAGGATGCAAATATTATTCTTTTACCCGTAGAAGATGGATCTACATCACCTCTATCACCTGCTATTTTCATATCATTCACTCTGCCAGACCTCAGTTTAACTTGATTGAATTTTATAAAAGACAATCTTTCCAACTCAAGCATACTATAGGAATCCATAAAAAAAATTGATGGAAAAGTTTCTTAGACATGAATAGAGTATTGGTTTTATTATGACGCTCGTGTATTCTAAAGGAATAGAATTCTCGCATTTGAGAGTCTGGTTCTTTTCCTTGTTGTAAATCCAACATCATTATGAACCACATCAATCCTATAACCATTCTCACCATACGGAAACAATAAAGGATACTGCAATGGAACATAGGATGGATGCAATTCACTTATTCTTAACAATTCACCACTATGCGTCTTAAGGATCACATTTTTTTCTTTCATAGTTGCATCAATGTCCCCTGGGAATAAGAGCAGCACCTTCAGAAGCTGTAAAAAGGTTATAAACTCTTACATCTGAACTCTTTCTTTCTAACAAATTCAATCTCAAATTTGGGTCAGCTCCAGACATAATACTTTCCCTTGCACTGCGAAATTGCATTGCAAATTGATTGAAAGTATTCACCATTCTCTTAAGTTCACCAACTATACTATCATTCAACATTTTATTTGTATCCTCCTGTTCAAATAAAATAAATAAAATAATTAAAAATTATTTAAAAATTATTATATTATATGATTAGTTCAACTAAAATAATATAAAACATAAAATATATAGTAAGATATATATTGTATAATGGAAAATTCAATTAGTAAAATAAATCTAATTTAATAATTATAAGACTTTTAATGAACTAACCCGAGAGCATCAATTCTATGTTGATCTTCATTTTCAGTGTCGTTGACTTGAAGCGAATATACTAGCTTTCTACTAGTAGATACCTCGCAAGCGTACTAGTTCACTGTAGTATGAGTAAGTATAATGACCAAGTATATCGAACCCAAAGGATGAAGTGTATGCAAATAGATCCCTGAAGATCTACGCGTCGTAGTTAATATGAATGAAATGTTTTTGAATTTTTTTTGGAAAGATTAATTGAAACTAAAATAAACTAATTAAACTAAAATACTAAAGAAGACGAATTAACTAAGGTTTGTGTTCAAGTAAGAGATGGTGATGCTCAAGATAGGAATCCCTACGTATACTAACGGAGCAGGTACATAATCAAAATAACTGTGGCGCGCAAGAAATAACCTAAGAAAAAGAATGCAAGATGAAAGCTCAAGATTCTAAACCCTAATACTTTACCCTAACACTCGACTTCACTAATCCACTAACAAGTTAATAGATTGTGTTTAATTAATGAGACCCTAATTTAACTAAGGTGATGCGGTCGTCCTCCTTCACTAAACTGGTAGATGAATTAACCCTTTCTAAACTCTCTCGTTAAGTCTACTCATTGTTAAAGAGTGATACGGTCGTCCTCTCTCTAACACTTTTCGAACAAAATTCAAAAGTAAAGTTAAAATTAATTTTAAGAATTCATTAATTAAGAGAATTAAAACCTAACGTCACAAATTACCCTAATTACGTACCCACAACCTACTTCTATGAGTTCATCCTACCCCAAACATGCAAGGGTTTTAGCTAGACATGAGTTTTACGTAAACAAGAACAATTGAATAAGTAACGAACATGAACATGATAATTATAATGATGAAAAGATCAATCATAAACTAGGGTTTCAAGAAATAAAGGAATAACTTAAATTAAATCAATAAAACGAGTCTCAACGTGTTCAAGAACAAAGATATGAAGAAACAAAACTAAAAAGTAAAATCGTGACGTGAATTCGTAAGAAAAACCTAAAAAATGTAAAGTAAACTTGCTCGTTCCTTCTTCTCTCTCTATCTAAAAACTAAGTCTAAAAGTAATTTGGAATGTGTTGGTCCGTAAAAACGAGCTCGGGACGAGTATATATAAGCTTTGGGCCGAATCGGGAACTCGTGGGCCGGAAAAACGAACTTGGAAACTTAAGTCTTGAGGCGCTCGAGCTGGGCTAGCTCGAGCTAAGTGGTCGAGCGGATCCACAGGTCGTGCGAAGGCGCTCGAGCAATGGTGCTCGAGCGGAGAAAGTTCTCTGCAAGTTTGGGTACTCGAGCTGGTTGAGCTCGAGCGGAGGCGCTCGAGCGTGTTGGTCGTGCGGAACAGGTGGTCGAGCGGAGGCGCTCGAGTGCTCTCGCTCGAGCACTTTTCAGCAACAGTACACTTGTTCGTAAAATCTTCATATCTTCTCAACCGGGAGTCCGTTTTGGCCGATTCAAAGTCCTACGAACTCCTCTTTTAGCCCTCTATCCATCTATAAGCATCAAAGAGAAAAATTAATTAGTTTATGAAAATGATACTCAAATGACTCTAAATACTCAACAAAATCAACCAAAACTAGGGCATTTCGAGTGACGAATCATGACAATTTCACGCCTAATCAACCCCCCAAACTTACCATGTTGCTTTTCCTTAAGCAACGAAATAATAAGTCGAGTGAAATTGTTAGGAATGAGTCAAAGAATCAAATCATGCAAGCAAATGAACTCAAGCTTCAAAGATCAATCACAAGTATACTCACTCACCTTCCCTCATCATACTCATGCAATAACAGCAAGAATCACCAAAATCAAACATGGATGTGCACTCTACGATGTGTTTCACTCCCTCACAAGTGTATATCAATGATAAAGGGACTCACTCAAACAATCAATCACACATATTGACAGCCGTATGTAAGCACTCTTAACTCCGACCATACTCTAGAAATCAATGCCGAATCAAAAAGGACTTTTCTCAAGGTTGTAATGTAGGCTCTTTGGACAGGTGAGATAACAATATGGTAAGTGACTCAAGTGAATGGAGAATAGAACATCAAACTTTCGCACTTCGAGATTAGGAACAGAATACTTCAAACATTTTCAATCAACACACTTTCAATTCCAATTCTCTCAACACTTCAATTTTTTTTTTTCTTTTTCTAACTCCTTTCACTTTTTTTTCAATCACTTCACACTTTTTTTTTTCGCACAAACAAATGAGCTCTTTTTTTTTTTTGCTCATTCTCAAATTTTTTCTTTTTCCCACAACTCAAAACTTCATCACACCTTCTTCTCATATTCACTCAACAAACAAGATTTCCCTTTTTCAACTCAATTCAATTCTTTCAAATTCACACTTTTCCTATTCTCCACTAAAATTGGGACAAAAAGACTTAAGAACTAGAATAGTGTTCAAAATGTGCTGGCAAATAAAATAGGCTAAGGCTCAAACGGGCTAACAAGGGATTCAATGTCATTGGTAGGGAAAATTTGGCTAAGTGACTCAATCAAAACAAAGATGGCCTAAGATCACATTCGGCATATCAAACTAGACACAATCAAGAAGCAAGAGCACACACAAGTTCTAGCATCCTCTAAGGTGACGATCCACTCACAAACGAAGAGATTAATTCATGCATCAAAATCTCATAAGGCTCAAATCTCACGGCTTTCACATCCATGCTAGTCCTAGTGAATTCTCACTCTCACCACACAAGTACTCAAAAGAAAAATTCACAAGCATACAAGTTCTTTCTCAATTTTACTCTAACTCAAACACTCACACAAGAAAATCCCTAACTCAACCTCACAATTCACCCTACTCATCAAGTCATACTCAAAGATAGCAATCAACAAGCATAAGATGATTGATAGACATGAAATATGTAGTAGCGAATCAAAACACTAACAGCCCAAGGAACATCTCAAGATACCAAATTATCAAACTCAACTCAAAGATAAGGGGTGCTCCGGTGCAATGTAACAAGAAACATAAAAAACTCCACCCCCCCAAACTTCGACCTTGCGAAGAGGTCTAAGTTTGGGGTTGTGGGTTACCTCAACCAAACAATTCAGTTTCTCTCAACAATGTTGCACACTCCCTTGCTTGAGTTCCTCCCTTTTGAACAACTCCATGATTCCTCTACTCCTTCGAGACAAGCCTAGAAAATAAACTCTCAAGTACGAGGTTAAAACTTACGATTCAAAAACACCCTAATAACAAAAAAACACTCAAAAGCAAATAAAAATGGGTTGCCTCCCATTCAGCGCTATTTTTAAGGTCCTCATGCCGGACCAAGCTCAAAGGAGCTTATGGGACATCATACTCAAATTTACCTCCCTTACTCTCATAAGAGTGGTGGTTGCATTCCTTTCCTTGATGCCCCTCCGTCATGAGTTCCTTTGCTTCCTTCTCATCCCCAAGTGGTATAGGTCTCAACTCCTTCTCATCTTTATCTGGAGGAATCTTATTAAGCAATTTCTTGCGCTTGGACTTTTTCTTCTTAACTCCTCATTTCCTCTCCAACTGGACCACGTCTTCCTTTTTCACCTCTTCATCCTTCAACTTCTTCACTTTATCCCTATCAAAATAAGTCAGATCATAATGCTCTTGGGTTAAATCATCAAGTGAAGGATTATAAAATTCATGAATAAAAGAAGGATTAGGGATAGGAGGTGTGTCTTCAACACAAGGATCAATGGCATCCATGACATAACAGCTCTCATCCTCCTTCGGGTACTTCATGGCCTCATATAGGGAAATCTTCACTTCTTGATCATCAACTTTCAACGTAATCTTCCCATTTGCCACGTCTAGCACCATCCCCACTGTCGCTAAGAACGGTCTTCCCAAGATCAAAGGCACGTGCTCGTCTTCCTCCATCTCTAGCACTAAAAAGTCGGCTGAAAAAATGTGATCTCCAACTCTCACCAGGACGTCTTCAACCACACCTTGAGGTCGAGTAATAGATCGGTCGGCAAGTTGAAGCGTCATCATCGTCGGTTGAAGTTCACCACCTTCCAACTTCTTGAAAAGCGACAAGGGCATAAGATTTATGCTCGCCCCTAAATCACATAGCGCTCCTTTCTTGATCCCGTTCCCAATGTCACATAAGATGGTAAAGCTCCTGGGATCCTTCAGCTTTGGAGGAAGCGCCTTGTGCACTAATGCACTCACCTCATGGTTCAACTGCACCAACTTCGGCTCATCCACTCGCCGTCTTTTCGCGATCAAGTCCTTCAGAAACTTTGCATAGTTGGGCATCTGTTCCAAAGCATCATAAAAAGGAATGTTAATATGTAATTGTTTAAACACATCAAGGAATTTAGCGAATTTCTCATCAAGCTTCTTTTTCATGAAGCGTTGTGGATATGGGACGGGTATCACAGATTTGGATACCCCCCATTCATCTCTCTCGGTCTCTTTCACTTTCTCCCTTGCTTCCTTTGCCTTCTTCCACTTAGGAACTCTCTCAATCTTCTCAAGGTCTTTGCCCTTCTGGGACTCATCCATATCTTTACTCTTCTGAATGCCTTCACCCTCAACCCCTTTCTCAACTCCTATCTCCTAAATCTCATCTCTATCCTTCTCAACCTCTCCTTGGGGCGTCTCAGTGTTGGAGTTCTATTTTCCCAACACTCAGAATCAGCAGGCATCTGGGGACCTTCATAATCGATTCCACTTCTAAGCTGGATAGCCTTACAATGCTCTTTAGGATTACCCTCAGGCATTGAAGGATATTTACCCGGCTCTCTATTCAATGACTTTGCAATCTGGCTCATCTGGAACTCTATGGAAGTGAACCTTCGGTTGTTCTCTTGCTGAATTCGATTCAGCTCTACATCTCTCTTCTGGAGGTCTTGATCACGCTGATCAACTTTCTTATGCAGATCTTTCACATCGTACTCCAAAGATGATAATCTCTTGCTACCTTCCTCCACCTTCTGAAGGATAGCTCTCAACATCTCCTCAGTTGAGGCACCGCCTTCTCCACCAAGAGGTTTAGAACCTGGATCAACACCTGGAGGGACTGTAATACCCGCCTTCAGGTTAGCATATGAGAAATTCTCGTTCTTCCTCCATTGGTTCTGAGGAAGCTGCTGGCCTCCTTGGTACCCTTGTGTGTTCCTCCATTGATTTTGAGGCGGTTGTGGACCTGGAGGTACAAATGGTTGGCCATAAGAAGATCTTCCTTGAAAATTTCCACCTTGTGGATACCCATTCTGATTGTAATAAGGACCTCCCATATAATTTACTACTTCTTGCTGAATTGTGGGCTTGTCCTCTTGCTCATTCTCTGTTGCATTCCCTCCAACCATATTCTTCCCCAACTCAAGGTTGTTAATCTTTTCCATCATGGCCATCAACAACATTCTAGTTCCTTCACCTTCCTCAACCTGATGAACTCTCTGGAAATCTGCGTCCACATTCCAGGCCCCGGCATTCGTGACAATGTTGTCCACGATCTCTCTACACCTCACTATTCCTTGATTCAGGAATGATCCACTAGCACAGGCGTCTAGATGGTCTTGCCCAGCCTTGTTGGCATCACTATAGAAAAATACCATGACATCTCTCTCATTGTACCCATGCTGCGGGCACTCTATCAACATGTTTGAGTATCTCTCCCACGCTTGACGTAGGTCCTCTCCTTGCTTCTGGCGGAAGGAAGAGATCTCAATCCTTGCTTTGATCGTTCTGGATGGAGGGTAGAATCGCTCGAGGAACAGATGCTCGAGCTCGGCCCAAGTGGTAATACCTCCCCGTGGAAGCGTATTATCATACCACTCTTTAGCTATTCCCGTCAATAAGAATGTGAACAACCTAAACCTCTTGGCATCTTCAGACATGCCATTGTAATTGAAAGTGGAGGCTATCATTAGAAAACTCCTCAGATGAGTATGATGATTCTCCTTCCCGATCACCCCCTTGAACTGGTTCTCTGTAAGCAGCTTTAGAATTCCTGGGGAAATCGAGAAGTTATTTGCCTCTATTGGAGGTAATGCCACTCCATCATAGTACCGTTGTGGCTGCGCTGCAAACCTTTCCCGAATAGCCATATTCTGATATGCGTTCTGAGGAATGTACTGCGTATTAGCAGCTGGTAAGGGTACTTGTTAGGGTGGTGGTGGTTGATAAACCGGTGGTGGATTGTAAACAGGAGGTGGAGGATACGGGTATGGTGGATACGAATAAGGTGGGTAAGGTAAGTTGTTTTGTGGTACGTTAGGATGTGGGTAAGCAGGGTTGTTCTGAGGATGTTGGACAATGTTATGAGTTGGATTGTTTAAGTTTTGTGTACCCGGGTTTTGGCTCTGGCTGTCCCCTAATGGGACTTGATTCTGACTGGTATTGCCATCAGCGCCGTCAGCCCGGTTCAATGTCTGATTGAACTCATTCTCGACATCATCCAACTCATCACTGAGGTCCATTGGTTCTTTCTCTCCTCCGGCAGTGTTCATTCTCCTCAAGAAAGCTCGGTTCCTTCTAGCTATCGTCTCAGGGTCCAACGGTATTCTCTCTTCGCTCGTATTGCCTTGTGAGCGTGTTTTCATATACCTGACACACTAGCAGAAGGATCAAAACGCAACTGCCGAATGAATAAAAATAAAAATAAAACAGAAAATTAAGCACTCACTACTAACTACTAAGCTATCTACAAGTCCTATTCAAAAGACATACAACGCCATCCCTGGCAACGGCGCCATTGACTTGAAGCGAATATACTAGCTTTCTACTAGTAGATTCCTCGCAAGCGTACGAGTTCACTGTAGTATGAGTAAGTATAATGACCAAGTATATCGAACCCAAAGGATGAAGTGTATGCAAATAGATCCCTGAAGATCTACGCGTCGTAGTTAATATGAATGAAATGTTTTTGAATTTTTTTTGGAAAGATTAATTGAAACTAAAATAAACTAATTAAACTAAAATACTAAAGAAGACGAATTAACTAAGGTTTGTGTTCAAGTAAGAGATGGTGATGCTTAGGATAGGAATCCCTATGTATACTAACGGAGCAAGTACATAATCAAAATAACCGTGACACGCAAGAAATAACCTAAGTAAAAGAATGCAAGATGAAAGCTCAAGATTCTAAACCCTAATACTTTACCTTAACACTCGACTTCACTAATCCACTAACAAGTTAATAGATTGTGCTTAATTAATGAGACCCTAATTTAACTAAGGTGATGCGGTCGTCCTCATTCGCTAAACTGGTAGATGAATTAACCCTTTCTAAACTCTCTCGTTAAGTCTACTCGTTGTTAAAGAGTGATACGGTCGTCCTCTCTCTAACACTTTTCGAACAAAATTCAAAAGTAAAGTTAAAATTAATTTTAAGAATTCATTAATTAAGAGAATTAAAACCTAACGTCACAAGTTACCCTAATTACGTACCCACAACCTACTTCTACGAGTTCATCATACTCCAAGCATGCAAGGGTTTTAGCTAGACATGGGTTTTACGTAAACAAGAACAATTGAATAAGTAACGAACATGAACATGATAATTATAATAATGAAAAGATCAATCATAAACTAGGGTTTCAAGAAATAAAGGAATAACTTAAATTAAATCAATAAAACGAGTCTCAACGTGTTCAAGAACAAAGATATGAAGAAACCAAACTAAAAAGTAAAGTCGTGACGTGAATTCGTAAGAAAAACCTAAAAAACGTAAAGTAAATTTGCTCGTTCCTTCTTCTCTCTCTATCTAAAAACTAAGTCTAAAAGTAATTTGGAATGTGTTGGTCCGTAAAAACGAGCTCGGGACGAGTATATATAAGCTTTGGGCCGAATCGGGAACTCGTGGGCCGGAAAAACGAACTTGGAAACTTAAGTCTTGAGGCGCTCGAGCTGGGCTAGCTCGAGCAGAGGCGCTCGAGCTAAGTGGTCGAGCGGATCCACAGGTCGTGCGAAGGCGCTCGAGCAATGGTGCTCGAGCGGAGAAAGTTCTCTGCAAGTTTGGGCGCTCGAGCTGGTTGAGCTCGAGCGGAGGCGCTCGAGCGTGTTGGTCGTGCGAAACAGGTGGTCGAGCGGAGGCGCTCGAGTGCTCTCGCTCGAGCACTTTTCAGCAACAGTACACTTGTTCGTAAAATCTTCATATCTTCTCAACCGGGAGTCTGTTTTGGCCGATTCAAAGTCCTACGAACTCCTCTTTTCGCCCTCTATCCATCTATAAGCATCAAAGAGACAAATTAATTAGTTTATGAAATGATACTCAAATTACTCTAAATACTCAACAAAATCAACCAAAACTAGGGCATTTCGAGTGACAAATCATGACAATTTCACGCCTAATCAGTCGTATATATATAGTTGCGAAAATTTAGGCTTATTACCATGCATAGGAAAAATACTTCCAATTTGATGGTAATTAGCACCATGCAATAATACACATAATGAGCACTTTCATTATTAATTGAATTGTCAACCTTCCCACCCATAGATGTAAAGTTAAACATCGTGTTGTAAGCTCTAATTTATTTTTTTATGAAATGTTTGCTCTTTTCATCTTCGCCCGATATAAGATTGATCAATGTAGAAGGAGGGAGTTTTAACATTGGATGATGTACTTTTTCATTTGAATAACATGAAAGAAATTTTGGTGGATTCTCATTCAACCTTCTATTAGTTCTCTCCGCATACTACATATACGCATTGCAATAGACACAGACAAATGTAGCATCTTCAAAATCAATATACCCTAAAAATATAATAAAAAGGAATGGACATTAATTTTTTAAAATTTTAATAAAAAAAGCCATGTTTAAAATAAACTGTAAATTTTCTACCATCTTCACCATTGACATTTCTTCCTTTTATCCTTTATTCTGCAACACTACTTCTGTTTTTTTCCCCTAAAAAATAATGATTAATCAGTTAATAATATTTATATTTGGATAAATAGATTATTATATTTATAAATTAAATAAAAAAGTGCAACATTAAAAAGAAAAATATAATATCATGGCTAGAAGAGCTTTCTCCACTTTATTTTTCAATTTACAATTTGATTATGCTTGTATATTATTTTATACCATAATACATTATTCTTTTTATTAACAAATGTCAGGCTTATTTTTTCTAAATAACATTAAATTGTAAAATTTACATCAATATTTATTGATTATAATTATCATCACCTTAATTAGCAAGTCTAATATGAGGTTTTTAAGATTTTTAGAAATTATGCGAATTTTACATGTATATTATAATTTAATTATTTTTCACTATTTAAATATAAGAAAATTTGAAAATTAATGAGAAAATAATGCCTATACGAATAATGAATAATGAAATCAAAATTATATTTATTTATTTGAGAAATAAAAGAAGTGCTATATAATGTTAAAGTATTAATGTGTCATGCCAAATTTATACTCAATTCTCATCTTGTTTGATATAAACACAAATATATCACTAATATAATAAATTATAAATAACATTACACATAAAATTATATCATATAAATATTATGTGCAATGAAAAATAATAAAATACACATACAACTCGTTAAGTTTATAATACACGACACCAACAAAGATATAGTAATATTTTAATCTAGTACCATAACAATATAAAGTAATGTATAGAGTGAAATTGGTTCATACATGAATCGTTGAAGGGTATTAGTTGTTTTCACTGAACGATATTAGTTGTTTTCACTAAAGAGTCTTAGTTTGTTTTCACTGAACAACTAAGATTTTTCATTGTAAATAAGTAATACTCTTCAATGAATTCAATTAATACTCTTTAGTGAAAATAACTAATATCCTTCATTGATTCGTGTATGAACCAATTTCACTCTATACTTTGTCTTAAAAAAATAGTTACACAAATAGAATTGTTTTAAGTTACTACAATAATTACAATATAGTAAAAAAAAAAAAAAGATATTTAGTTAATTTGCAAATTCTTATTAAATGAGATTAGATTGTAAATCTTTTGTTGGTCATTAAATAAGATATCAAACTAAAATATATTATCCAAATTTATGATGCACTATAAAAATAATTATTTTACTAAACATTATATTTTAATTAACATATATTAATAAATTTACACACATGTAGGCAATACACTGGTAAATATAATGTCATTTTCTCATTCCATTTGATAACCCTTTTCCAGTATATTAAGGAGGTGCTTGGTTGGAGATTTTAGAAGGTGAGTAATGAAAGATTATATTTAAAAAAGTAATTAATTGGAATAGTTCTAGTGTACACTTGAATGCATTGCATGCACTTAGATTTGACAAAAAAACACCTAGGCAGAAATCAGTAATACTCCAAAAAATAATTAGTAATACCCCAAGATATAATCAATAATACCCCAATTGAAAAAAAAAACACACATAGTTCGGCGTGTTAGTGCATGTTTTGAAAAAAAAATCAAAATTGAGTTTAAAATTCAATTGCATTCTAGAATTTGTGAATTAATTGATATTTAAAAAGTAAATATTTTATTATTTTGATAAATATTTTTTAATTGGAAAGATTATAATTTATATATATATATATATATATATAAAACATGATATGAAACTATTAATATTAAATATAAATACAAATTGTATACTGTGAAAATACGTTCGTTCATTTTCCTTAAATAATTAATTACATTAGTTGTATTAGTTATAAAGGCATTAGTTGGAGTTGTGCTAATATATTTAAATAAAGATATCAATTGTTCCAATATAATGTATTAATAGATTATTTTACACAATAAAAGTTGTCGTGAGTATCATTCGCATAATACTTTACCAACATCACAAGACTGCATTTATAACATAATCAAGTAAAATACTTATGGTTTTGAAAGTATTTTGAATAAATTTATTTTGAAAAGATAAATTAAATTTATTGTTTATTAATTTATAGAATGTATGAATATTCATGGTGAAACTTCTTTGAAGGGTATTCGTAAAATAAACTAAAGGTATAAACTCTAAAGGGTATTAATTATTTCACTAAATGTATCAGTTGAAGTGGTATTAGTAAATTTAACTAAAGGTATTAGTTGTTTCGCCATAATGTATTAGTATATTATTGTTCTTGATAATTAGAACTTTAAAAACAAAAACTTATACTAATGTGTGTAATATACATCCATCCAAAAATTAAAGAATGTGGGATCCACACATACACATATTAAATATTAGACCATGCCAAAACTTATTAGAAAAAACTCAATTAATAATATCTTAAGATGTGAAAAAAAGAATTAATTAAATGTATATACATATACACACGATTTTTTTTAGAAAGAGTGATTAAATTTATGTGACAAGTGTAAGATATATTCTTATGTGAAAAGTGATTAAAATATTAGATCATGTCAATATATATTTTGAAAAAACTCAATTAATAATATCCGAAGATGTGAAAAATAAATTAATTAAATGTATATACACATACACACGATTTTTTTAGGAAGAGTGATTAAAATTATGTGAAAATGTAAGATATATTCTTCCATAATTTAGGAACAAAAGACGCACACATAAATAATTTCTATAGAAGATCATGTCAAATAGTATTTAAAAAAAAAAATTTAGATAAATGTCATCATTCACCTTAGAATACATATTAATCCAATTTATTATATGCATAGTCCAAAAGTGGCTGTATATCACAAAGATTTTAATAATTAAACAAACGTGTGTAGATTTATAATTACCACATTCTATGAATTGTGTTTTTTTTTTATAAATTTTATAAATAAGAGGAAGACAATAAATATTATTTTAATTTAAATAATTAGATGATAACTTTAAAGAGTATGGATGATTGTATCTATGATATAGCATTATAATAGATAAAGTTTATAATTCCTATTATCAATTCAAATTCCATAAATTAAAAAATTTACTAACATGTCCAATTATCACAATATAAGTAATATTTATTCATTGGAAGTTTTTTTTTTTTTTTTAAGATATCCACCTTACACAAATTATGGAATGTGGGATACACATAAAAATAGAATTTCATCTAATATATACGAATACGATAAGTCATCATAAAAGAATTAGTCAACTTCTCCTAATATAATTATTATATATATAATTATTAAAAAAATGATGAATTTAGATAATATATAAGATAAGGTTGATTAAAACACATGTTTTATCAAGAGTCAAATGTTCCTAATATAACCTTAATTTCGAAATTTTATGGACTAAATTATCATATAAAATTAGTCAACTTTTTCTAATATAATTAAGTCTTTCACCAATAAATTTAAAATTGATGTAAATAAGTAAAGTATATATTAATTTAAATTTATATATTGATTGGTGTATGACTTTATAATTAAATCACATGTTTAAAAAAAAAAAATTCCCTAAAAATATTGAAGATCTTCAAAGATATATTTTTATTGTATATATAACATTCAAAATTCATACGCATAAAATTATTTATTATTTAAATGGGTTTGGACTAAATTTATATTAAAATTATAAATGAAGTAAATCATCTTAAATTGACATTAGTAATACAATCAATTATGTACTAATTGAGATTAGTTATTCAATACACTTTAAGTGAATTAAATGCGCTGAATTGTTTCCGAAATTTACCATTGTTTGTCTGGTAAATTAGTGTGTATTCTACCATGATTTTTCTTTTTTAATTTAAGCCACACATTTTTAATGCTATGAAATACCATATAAATTTATTATGCATATATTTTTAAACCTACAATCATATAAATTAGTGTGTATTCATATTTGAAACTTGATTTAAAAAATATTCGAATATAATAATATTACTTGTATTAAATGAGTTGACAATACAACTAAATGAAATAATTGTAATTTTTTTTATATATAATATTAAATCATTAATAATATTTGAAACATACAACAAATAATCAAAATACTAATAACTATTCTACTATTCTTCATCTTCATTCTTTCATTGATCTTCTTCATCATTCTCATTAGTAGAATAAATCTTCATCTTTATCTTCATTGGTCAAATAAATTTAATTCTTCATATTCGTCATAGTATCCTGCAAAAGAAAAATATGAAGAGATAAAAAAGAGATTAATTATGTATAAATAATTTATTAGAAAAAAAATACATATAAACCAAAAAAAAAAATTCGAAATCCAAATAATATATTTAAAAATCTAATATATAAAAGTATGAATACCTTGTGAGGTATGGAATTGTATCCTACAAACAAAAAAATATAGGAGTGGTTTAGAGAAAAGAATCATTAATCCAAATGATCAAATTGAATAAACAAACGATCTAATTTGAATTCATAAGAAAAAAATGATCTAATATGTAAAAGCATAAATACCTCTAAATACACGAAAGGAGAATTAATAAAATTTACATGAGTGATATGATATATATACGAAAGCAATAATATCTTGAGATGTATAGATTTACCCTGCAAAAGAAAAATATAAAGATTTAAACAAAAGGAGAATCATTGATAATTTAATAATAAACCTTCAAATTTCTGACGAATTTCGGATGAATTTTTTGCCATTTGTATGTACCATGTGAGAGAGAGAGGGGATAAATGAGAAATAGAGGACATATTTTTTTTTGAGAATTTATTGGGATTGAATTTTGTATGTGAGTAAGAGTATATATATAGAGGGTATTATGATAGAATCAACGGTCAAGATTAGATTAGAGATTAATTTTGAATGGTTAAGAATAGTTTTTAAAGTCAATGATTTGGGTGAATGAGAGGAGAATATTTTCAAAATAAAGGTTTAAGAACTTGCCACATAGGCTTTCAAAACTTTCTCTTTATAATATACTAGTGCTAAACCCGCGATTATCGCGGAACTGTATATAAAATTTATGGTAAAATTATTAATTAATTTATTTTAAGTATTATAAATGTGGTTACTATTATTATTTTAATTATTTAATTTTTTATTGTATTTTTTAAAATGTTAGCTAATAATAAATAATTCTATTTCAATGACAATAAACTATAAATTCATGACATCTATTATTGATCAAATGTTTAGAAAATAATGCTTACAAATTGAGGAAAATCTATCTATAAACAATATTTGTGGTGTATTTGGAAGGATTTCCTTTAGAATCAAGTGACAAAATCTTCAATCTTCTACTCGAACTAACTCCGGATACTGCAACATAAAGTTGACCATGAGTGAAAACAGGCTTGGGAAGATACAATCCAACAGTAGAAAGCGATTGCCCTTGACTTTTATTTATTTTCATGACAAAACACAGTAGAATTGGAAATTATCACCTTGTAAAATATACCGGCATTGTAGGATCAAAATTTGTCAATGTAATTCTTGAAATGAAGACTTTATTTCCAATATTCCTTCCAGATATTATTTCAGTCTAGAGATGTGGTTATCAAGTTTTGTGACGATCAATCTTGTTCCATTGCACAAATCGGATTTGTGATCAATACTTCTTAGTAACACTATAGACACTCCTTTCAAGATCAGACGGTGATTTGACATTCCAGAACACCTAACAGAATTTAAAAATTCAACTATAACCATCTGTCCATTACCTCCTTCTCGAAATTTAGAGACACAAATACTGTCTGAGCTTAAGTATACTTTAGTATCACCCGAAATCAGATAAAAACTTATCATTTATAAACTCCACATCTCAATGAGTAGGTGCAAGTATTGTTTTATCCTCAAAGTATTTATGTGTCCTTAAATTATCAATCAAGGATGGATAAAAAATTTCTATTATAGATGCAATTGGAGCAACAACATCACAAATTAAATTATCTTTCAGAATCTCAATCTCAGTGACATCATCTTCCCTATTTCTAATTTTCTCATCACCAACTTTCAGATTCCACCTTGAGAAGTTAACAATATCATCATCATTTGAGGACGTATTGAGATCAGAACGTTGTAATCTCATGTTCTTCGTCAATCTTAAATTCTTAATATTGAAAACAAATAAGATGTATTTAGTTTTTCAATAATAATTTTTTTAAAAAATATTATCATTTAATAAAAGATGCATAAAATACCTTGCAATGATCTCACAAATATGAAGCATTGATAGTTGAGTGCACAATATCCTCTCGACTTCCTTTGGGTATAACATGGAGTCCCTTTCTGAAATCTCTTCAAGCACAATGATTTTACCACCAAAAGACATATCACTCATGGTTCCATCTAGAGATCTAACAATATCCCTCAAGTTTCTATCCAAAGCTAAATCTGTTAATCGTTGATGTCTCATCTCATATAATAAGTTTTGTCTTCAATAATAGTTAGGACAAATGTGTCCCCAGCTTTATGTTACACGTGAAGGTCTCATCAATATTAAGCGGTATAACAAATCTTGAATGAGCAGTACGTCCGTCGGACAGAAGAGTGATGTTATTCCACTTGATGCAACATTAAGAACTATATTATCTTCCGAACGTATTGTTGCGGAGATCGTTCTCCAAATGAATGTCTTTCCAGTTCCACCATATCCGTATAAAAAGAAGACTCTTCCTTTTTGCAACCAAACAACTTCAAGTATTTCACTAACCACAAATTTTTGTTCTTGAGTTAGAGTTGAACTTAACTTGTCATATTCTTCTCTTTGTTCAGGCCGATCGTAATTCAATTCTTGTTATTTACTACATCTTTCTCAAACTCAAAATCTGGTACTGACATTGATGTAAATCTACTCAAAGTGGATTCATTCATCTGCAGTAGCTTATCAATTTTAATTAAAGCCAACTTGTTCAACTTTTCACTGTTAAGCTATAAATCTAAAAAAAAATTACAAAAAATATAATTGTAAATTATTTTTACAATATAAATCAATTAATTTTTTTTAAAGTTGTTATACCTGTAATATTCAATATTCATCTTCTTTTATAGAGTATATCATCTGGCATACACTCCCACGTCTTTTCAAACACGGTTTCTGGAGAGTTCATTGAAGATGACATGAGAAGAATAATGAATAAGTTCCTCACGTGATGAGCGCTTGTCCAATAACTTACCTCTGTTATCCCATCAATGTACTCAAGATCATCATCCAGCAATCTCATTGAATAGCAAGCATCCTTAAAGGTAACATACACAATATCACCAATGGTTCGTATCACCTCAAAAGATGTTGATTCGTTACTATAAGACAATAATAGATACAAATAATACTCTTCACCAGCCCCCAATAGAACACTGTATAGTCTTCCCAGAGAAAATCTATTGTACTTTCTCTTTTCCCACTGATATTATTTTCTACCCCAAACATACATCTTTGGAAATTCCAGATAAGTCAGCTTCTTTGCATCCTCATCATCAGTTTTATTTTTATCCATCCACGCCAAGAACATTATATTACCTGAAGATGGTCTTTCGAGTACATCATCAATGTAATCTTCATCTCGAAAAATAACTCTCTGTTGATTAGGAAGATGGAAATCCAATCTCATAACCCCTGGATACCTATAATGTATATCGAACTGAAGAGTTCTCCAAACTGCTTCACACGGAGATATGTATCTACAGTTTACGAAATTTTCCACTTCGCCTTTTGATTTTTATTCACCTTTAGTGTCCCCTTTCTTCTCCACATTAGCTATAACCCATCGACTTCTTTATTGATATACTTGAACAAATACTTGATGAATTTATACCTATTGCACCACTCAACATTTATATTACCTTGATACCTTCGCAACAATATTGGACTGTAAAGAACTACAAAACGTTTATCCAAATAAACAATTCATTTATCAACAGTGACCCCTGTACTTCTTCTTCTATACAGTGGGAAACCTTCGTCATCAACATATGTAAACTCATTATAACTCTTTGGGAAATTCTTTGAGCAAATGTTGTTGACCATGCAAGGAGAATTTATTTTCACCAATCCACAGGGTTGGTGAATCATGTAGTCACTTACCAAATCATACAAAATACATCATCATCTTTATCTAGTATTTCTACAGATATGATACGGTCAACATCCTTCGGATTTGGAATTTTGTTTTCATGGTTTAGAAACAAAAGAATTTGAGCATGTAACAATCCTCTTTTCTGAAATTCCACTGAGTATAACACTACAGATTGAAAATATTTGAATCAAGTTATATACTAAAATAATTTAATAGAAATATAAAGTTATTTTATTCATGAAAGATAAATATTATGGAGCTAAAAATTTAATAAATATAAAAAGATAAACTTACATGCATCAATTTTTTCAAATATTTGAAGTTCCTTAAAGTCCTTCACAATACGATCAAGTTTCATCTTAAACATTATGTAGAGAATATATGGCCTATCAACAGATTCAAGACCTTTCTCATTTAAGAATCTTGTAATTTGGGGCCATTTTAGATTGCAAGTAATTGTGATAAATAAATCTGGGTAAGAAAAACACTTGCAAAGTGTCATGACATCTTGAAAATTTTGAATCATATACCTAGGTCTGTCTGTGAAGGATGTAAACATTATTCTTTTACCCGTAGAAGATGGATCCACATCACCTCTATCAACTGCAGTTTTCATATCATTCACTCTGCTAGACCTCAATTTAACTTGATTAAATTTTATAAATAACAACCTTTCCGACTCAATCATAGTATATGAATCCACCAAAAATTGCTGGAAAAGTCTCTTAGATAGGAATAAAGTTTGTTTTATTATTATGCTCGTGTATCTAAACGAAAAGAATTCTCGCATTGTTAGTCTGATTTTTTTTTCTTGTTGTAAAACCAACATCATTATGAACCACATCAATCATATAAACATCCTCGTCATACAAGAACAATAAATGATACTGTAATGGAATATAAGATGGATGTAATTCACTTATTCTTTACAATTCACTGCTACGGGTCTTTTAGTATCACATTTCTTTTTTCCATAGCTGCATCATGTCCCCTGGAATAAGAGCTACAACTTCAGAAGCAATAGGAAGGGTTATAAACTCTTCCAACTGAACTCCTTCTTTCTAGCAAATTTAATCACAAATTTGGCTCACCTCCAGACATAATACTTTTCCTTGCGAAATTGCATTGCAAATGGATTGAAAGTATCCACCATCCTCTTAAGTTCACCAACAATACTATCATTCAGTTTATCCTTCAATCTCCTCAAGTACAAATAAAATAATTGAATTGATTAAAAAAATTAATTATAATTATTATATTTTATAATTTGTTCAACTAAAATAATACAAAATATAAAATATATTGTAAGAATCAGACTCATCACAATGCGATAATTTTTTTCCTTTATTGATTCTCATTTCGTCTAAATCTTCTAAATTTTTTTGGTGAATCTATACATCTCAATATATTGTTTATATTTTTCTTTTGTAGGATAAGAATCTATACATCTCAAGGTATTGTAAATTTCATCAATTCATCTTTCGTGTGAATCCGTATTTCTTTTTTGCAGGATATGAATCTATAATTGTCAAGGTATTTATATTTTATTTTATGTTTTTGATCATTTAATTGTATTAATTTAATCCGCATCTTTTGCTTAATCTCTTTTACTAATGATTATTTCAATGTATATTATTATAATTCTTTAAATAACAATTTTTATGTTTATTTATATTTCTATAAATAATAATATTTATATTGATTATAATTTAATTTGAATGTTATAGATACATCAAAATATACCTTTGATATTTTCAATTGATTAACAAATCTGTTTTTTTTTTAAATCAATAATAATGTAAATTCTTGACTATTTTTTTAATATGATGAAAACTTTCTTAATCATTCTTTATAGATAAAACATAAGCATCGAACCTTGGAGAATAAATTTTAATATGATGAATCATTTCAAAAATAATTTATATTTTTTATATTTTTAATAGCTGAATACTTTCTACTATGTAAAATTCTGATTTTTTTTTTTAAATTCGAAGATTTATTAAATATGTTAATATTGTTGCTCTTAGTTTTTTTTAAAGGAAAAAATGACTCTTTTCAAAATATGTGATTTAATATTGTAAATTCATACATCAATCAATATATAAATTTATCTTAATTATATACTTTATTTATTTATATTAATTTTAAATTTAATTTTATGCTATTATTTTTGTATCATTGAATATAGATTACTTATATTAGGTAAATTTGACTCTTTTATAAAACATGTATTTTAATTAATCTTAATTTATATATTATCTAAATACATCCCATTTTTATGAATATATAAATATAGACTAATTATATTAGGAAAAGTTGACTACTTTTTTATAGTATGATTTAAGTCATATATTTTTTAATTACATAAAATATTAGGTAAATTTGATTTTTTATAAAACATGTGTTTTAATCAATCTCAACTTATAATTTGTCTAAATACACTCTATTTTTATGAATAATTAAATATAGATTTCATAGATGTCATAATTTTTTCCTTTCAATTGGATTTCATAGCTTATAAATAATGTTGCATAGTGATATAAAGAGATTCGACCTTTTTTTTTTTAATTAGATGAACGTATATTGTAAGTTGGAGAATCTTTGTGAAAAATTTATTATTTTAATATATAAAAGATCACATGACGTAGTATTTTGAAATTTAATATTTTGGAATGTAATTTCGAAATTAGGGACTATATCATCATATTATATTAGTCAGTTTTTTCTAATATAATTAATCTTTTATCAATAAATTTAAAATTGATGTAAATAAGTAAAGTATATAATTAGTTTAAATTTATATATTGATTGGTGTATGACTTTATAATTAAATCACATGTTTTAAAAAAGATCAAATTTCCCTAAAAATATTGAAGACATTAAATTATTTTTGAATTTAAAAAACAATTATAATTGTTACTCAGTTGAATTTATCAAAGGCATATTTTGGTTGTATATATAACATTCAAATTCATACTCAAAAAATTATTTATTATTAATGAATCATGATTGATTTTTTTTTTAAAAAGATATCCACCATCCAAAAATAGTTGAAAAATGTTAGTTTGAAGAATACATTATTTACTTATTTTATTTTTAAAGATACCACTAACCAAAAATTTAGGATTTAGGAATGTAGGATAATATAAAATTACCTAATAAATTATCTTACTAAATTATCATTCAAAATTAGTCAACTTTTCCTAATATATTCAAATTAAAATTTAAAATTGATTAAATAAGTAAAGTTTATAATTATTATAAATTTATATATTGTTCCTAATATAATTATTTCAAATCTAATCTTTTAAAATAATATATAAAATATATCCATCATCCATATTTGTTAAAGATCCGAATAATTAATATTTTATAAAGAGTCTAATATATATTCCTAAAATATTTGAATATTCGTATATTTGATATATTCCTAATATTCGTATAATTAATTATTCCAATATATATTCGTATATTTGATATATTCGTATATTTTAAAATATTCGTATAATTAATTAAAATATTTAAATATTCGTATATTTAATTATTCCTAATATATATTCGTATAATTATTACATAAAATATTAGGTATTATTTGAATATTCGTATAATTAATATTTTTCGAATTACATAATATATTTCGAAAGATATATTCATCATCATCCAAATTTGAACGATTCTTCATCATTATAGAATTAAATAAAAATAAAAATTATAACTTCTCATAAAGAATATTATTTATAGAATTTTAAATAATACATTGAATAGTAATTAATACATTATAATGTTAAAAAAATCTAATTTTTAACATATAATCAATGATTCTTCATCTTCACAATAAAATTGATCTTCCACTTCGTCTTCATATGAAAAATTGATCATCAACTTCATCTTCATTGTTGATGTTCAATCCTAAATATATAATTAAAAAAATCACACAATAATCATTTTCATACGAATAAAATAAAATTAAACAATAATTAATAAAAAAAACAAAAATCAAATAATTAGTAAATAGAGTAAATACCTTTAGACACGTAGAAATTTGTATTCCTCCAAATCACCAAAAAAAAAAAGTGAGTTTAAGGAAATGATCATTGGTAGAAGAGATTAGACAAAATATGAAGATTAAATTCATACACCAAATCTATAAAATAAAATAGAAAACAAAAAGTAAATACCTTAAGATGAAGATCCTGCAAAAAAAAGAAATATTAAGATTGAATATATTGGGATGAACATCCTGCAAGAAAAGAAAAACATGAAGATTTAGATGAAAAGAAATATAATATAAAACTTCATAGAAAAATTGAAAAGAAGAAGAAGAAGAATTGGAATAGGATGTGGAGAAATTATTGTAATTGATTTTTGGTTGTGTGAGATACATGGTATATATAGAGGAAATGTGAAAAAATCAATGGTCAAGATTAGATTAAATATTAAGATTCAATGGCTGAAAATAGTTTTAAAAGTCAATGAATTGGGTGAATGAGAGGAGAGTATTTTTAAAATAGAGGCTTGAGAGCTTGCCACATAGGATTCCAAAACTTTGTCTTTATAATATATTAAGATATATTAAGATTAAGATATTAATAATTATTTTATGAATTCGTGGACCACTAATGATATAAGAGTTCTCTAAAAATTTGTATTTCTTTCCATCGGCTCAAGTCCGAACTGAACAGAATTACTATTTTATAAAAAAATTAATTTACCCAAATATTAATTTAAAGAAATTAAACTATGTTCATTTCTAGTCACCCTATCCATGCGTCGGCTCGTCTGGGAATGTGCACTATTTTCATCAATCTGCTTTTATTTTAATCTTTGGATTTGAATATAACTAAAGACTTTCAGAGAGTCAATTTTTCGATTCAAATTTAATTTTGAATATTGAATACGCAAATCAAAATCAACAAAGCGAATCGAAATTGTTGAATTTGTGTAAATTATTTGGATGATTAATAATATATATGTTGTGATTGATAATACATATATTGAAACCTTCTAATTTGTTTATTTTCTTTCATAACTAAAATTGTGCTTAATTAAGTGAAATTTTATCGTAAAAGAGTCAACTTTCAATACTTGTCATATACACACAATATGTTTTATTTTTTAAATTGCAAGCATTAACACAAGAAAGACAAGAATTTACCCATCTTCTTAGATTCATATTTCAATTAATATTAGCATAAATACAAATATTTTAGTGACCGAATGGACTATATCAGTACAATAGTGATTTAATATTAAAATAGTTTATGTTTCACTCAATTTTAGTTCTAGAATATTCATTAACTTTGAGTATATTTTTTTAGACAAAAACTTGTATGAGACGGTTTTGGCATGAGATAACACAAATTAACACATACCCCTACCAAAGAATTAATGAGCACATGTCCTAGTTATACTCATTCTCATTGTCTCATGCCATGAGACGGTATCATACAAGACCTACTAATTTTATATATATATATATATAACAAATTAAACTATGTATATTTTTTTTGTGAAATAGGTTTTGGTGACATCATTTCACATAATTGGCAAAATTTGTGTGAATCCAAATTTACATGAATTCAGGTTTTTTAAATATTACTATTATGTTGTGTATGCATATTTACTATCACTGTTAATTATGCATAACAGTGATACTTGAAAAAAATTCACATAAATTTGGATTCAAAAGAGAACTACTCAAGATAAATTAGGAATGATGCTTTAATATTCTGAAAAAATTATATTAGCTTGTGCTAGTTTGTAAACAGATTCACATAAAAAAAAATCATGTCTTTTGTATGATGCTCTTGATAAGCCATCTAATTTAATAATATGCCATTAGAGTAAACTTCATGTGTATCAGGTGCACCGTGTAATTAAAGTGTTTTTATAAAAAAATATTTCTGATATAATTAACAAGTTATTTTTTATTTATACTGAAAAGACACCCATGTTATGATTTTACGAGTGACTTTTCAATTTAAATAAGGGTAATTTTTTAATAATGTTAAGACAAAATTTTAAAATTCAGTGTACCTATTGGGATATAACCTATGTAGGGGTGGCAAATGGGCCGGGCCGGCATCTTCATTTTACGGGCCGGGCTCGGCCCGATTGCAATCGAGCCTCTATTTTAAAGGCCCGGCCAGGCCCTAGGCGGGCCACCGGGCCAAAATGGCCCGTCTTTTAAAAAAATTAAATTTGTCAAATAAATCATTTTTATTCAATAAAATAATTTTATTTTTAAACAAATCTTATAGTCCTATTTTTGTGGACAAGATATAAATTATAATGACCATTAATATTAGTTTATGATATGATTTGACTATCCATTTCCAATAAATAACTTATATTAATCTCTAGAAAAAGTTATTCCAACAAGAAAATAGTAATATTAACTCAACAAACACTTTTAAGCATTACATAATTTTTTTTTCATATTAAGACATTAAACCAAACTACTTTTTTATATATAAATTAAAAAAAAAAAAAATTCGGGCCAACCAAAAGTTCCGGTCCAGCTCGGCCCGAGCCCGGTCGACCCACCGAGCCTATCGGGCCGGGCCAAATCGACCCGGTTCTTTTCGGACCACTATTTTTTAGGCCCAGCATGTCCTTAAAGTCGGGCCAACCGGGCCGGCCCATCGGCCGAGTTCATTTTGCCACTAATGTATTATTCTTCTTATTGATAAGATGATTTTACAAGAATTATAAGTGGTTAAATATACGCGGTATGGACACATGAAAAAAAGGCCAAGATGAGTGCTAATGAAGAAAAGAATATTCTTTTATTGTAAGTTAATTTTTTATTTTAGTAAATTGAAGGAAAGGAAGAGATGAGAAAAACTTGCCTAAAAGAAAGGTTTGTTCGTGGTCAAAGTCAGAATCCCTTAACCCCCACCATCAATGGAAAAATTTACCCTATAAACTGCGTATAAATTCACGAAAATCTCCAAAAACCCAATCCAGAAATCGGCCACAAAAGAAAAGTATATCGGAAATTGCATCAATCGCCATTGAACATAATTTATCGTATGTATTTTATTTGCATCAAACGCCATTTGTTCTTTCAAGTTTTTGGTTTATATATCTTAATCTATCCTCTGTTACATTATAGAGAAAAGAAACTATTTTTCATGTAATTTTCTTCGATTTGTAATCAGACATTGATATATTCAGTTGCTTATAATAGAAAGGATTTGATTCTAGGTTTTTTTTTATGTAATCGATTTTTTTCTTTCCAGTTCGTATTGTATATGTTGTTTGTGTATAATGTTTCCTCGTATATTGTTGCATAATTTGTTATTTTGGAGTAAATTGAGCTGTTTTCTTATTTTTTTTATAATAAAAATATTTTTGTTAACATTAATGTTCTTGCATTTGTTTGATGACTACATTGAATTTTGGAAATTGTCATTTGGGTTTGATATTTAGGGTTGGAAGAGGATAGTAACAGCCGTGGAGCTGTAAATGTGTGTGTGATTGGGTTGTTGTAAGATAAATTGTCTTGGAAGACAATGGTGATCACTACATGGAGAAAATTAGTGACCCCTTGTTTTCGACCCTCATTGGTTGAAAATGGAAGCATCAATTGCAGCAGTAGGGGAGGTGATCTTAGTGGTCGCGAGGATGGATTATTATGGTACAAAGATTTAGGAACTCATAACCATGGGGAGTTTTCAATGGCAATAGTTCAAGCAAATCAAGTTTTGGAAGACCAAAGCCAGGTTGAATCAGGGCCAATGAGCACGATGAAAACCGGCCCACGTGGTACATTTGTTGGAGTTTATGATGGGCATGCTGGCCCTGAAGCTTCTCGGTTTATAAATAACCGTCTTTTTGAAAATATTAAAAGTATGTTCTATTTTCTTGCTATTACCTGCTCTTAATTATTATTATATCTCCATAAGTTGTACATAGTTGAACTTTTTCTTAGAGTTATATTTTTTTTAATAGTTGAATGAGTTGGTTTTTCGCTTGTTCATTATTTTATACAAATAAATATATGTTGTTAATCTTTGTTCCTTAGGTTGAAGCTTCCCGGATTTTAAACAATCGTCCTTTTGAAAATATTAAGAGTATGTTCTGTTTTCTTGTCATATTATATGATGTGCTTTCTTAATGATTCGTTAGGTTTTTATCCATGGTTGAACTTTTTGTTAGAGTTGCGATGGGTTGTCGTTTGCTCGAGATCCTACATGATTCTGTTTTGTCATATTTCCTGCCCTTAATTATATCTAATATGTTGTGGTCCATGTTTGAAATTCTTGTTAGAGTTGCACTGTTTTATAGTTGAATGATGGATTGTCGTTTGCATAAGGTCCTAGATGATTCTGATTTTTGTTCATTGGGTTGATCTTTATGAAAAATAGGACAATTATAAAAATGAATATCTGCCGTAAATCTTTACCGAAAATGTTTTGTTTTGTTTTTTTTTTTATTAGTAGGAGATTTGTTAGTAAAATATTCTTGAGATATTGTTGGAGGACTCTTTCTGAAAAACATGTTGGAATCTACAATGCATTTATGCAAGAAATTTTGTAAGCCGGATAGTTGGGGCAGAATTTAAGATGTAAACCTTCTTCTATCAGTCCATGTCTGTAGAAACCGATCTTACAATACAGTGTATGTTAAAATCCCCGTCTAAGCTTAAAAATGATATGATATAAGATTTAAGCAGGTTAAAAATTCCACTTTTTGGAATATTTAAGGTTGCTATTTTCTAATGCTTATGTTTACTTACTTGACAGCTATTCGTGATGCAGAATTTACATCAGACAATCAGGAAATGTCAGCTGATGTTATAAAAAACGCATATTTGGCGACAGAGGAAGAGTTTCTTTCTATGGTTAAAAGGCAGTGGGAAATCAAGCCACAAATTGCTTCGGTTGGTTCCTGTTGTTTGGTGGGCGTTATTTGCAGTGGATTAATATACATTGCAAATGCGGGAGATTCTAGAGTGGTATTAGGCAGATTTGAGAAGTCAGATAAACAGGTCAAAGCAATTCAGTTATCATACGAACATAATGCAAGTTTTGAATCAGTTCGTGAGGAATTGCGCTCATTGCATCCTGAGGATCCTCAGATTGTTGTTTTGAAGCACAAAGTTTGGCGAGTTAAGGGTCTTATTCAGGTGACATCTTGTTCTAATTTATTGTTTTTAAATAACACACTTCTCCATTTTCTAAATAAGAAAAAGATAAATACTGGATGAAGATAAGCTCTTTTAGCTGTGACTACAAAATGTGGCTAATACAAATCCGGTTTCATCTCAGGTTTCTAGAGCAATAGGTGATGCTTACTTGAAGAAACCCGAGTTTAATAAACTCCCTTTGTTAGCAAAATTCAGACTTCCAGAACCGTTTGAGAAACCAATCTTGTTGGCTGAGCCATCAATACATGTTCAGAAACTTAACCCCGAGGATCAATTTCTTATTTTCGCCTCAGACGGGCTATGGGAACACCTTACGAATCAAGAGGCAGTCGACATTGTTCACAGCTCCCCACACAATGTAAGATTCCTATTTACATGTCAACTAAGTAAGACTTAGAAAGAATCATTGAAGAATACAAGTTTTATTTGAATATGTACGAGAAGAAACAACTTGTATACACTAAGTCTATTTGGGGTATATTTTTTTGAAGGAATTAGTTGTTTTACTAAAAATACTTAGTTTGTTAGTATTAGGGGGGGCTTGTTCAATGCGAGTGGTAACGGAAACGCATATAGGGTAATTGTGGTAGTTAATGAGAATAAAAGATGATTAATTCACCATCATGCTTCAAATGAGATAATGAGACAGACTCAAAATATATTAAACATTACCCCATTTTGGTTAACTATCTCCTTCTATATAATCATTTCTCATCAGTCATTCTACTATTTTCAATCAACAATAATTTCTTGTCTTAGCTTATTTCTAGATCAGTACAATATACTAACAATTTAACCTTCATTCTCATTATAATTCACTATCTGATGATTCTCATTGAAGAATTTGAACCAAGTGCCATCTTAGTTATTTCACTGAAACATATTAATTGTTTTACTAAAAAGTGATAGTCATATGAGTGTACAAAGTTATCTTGGATCCAGACGCTTATCTTCTCTTCTCTTCTCTTCTTTTTCAGGGCGTTGCCAGAAAATTAGTTAAAGCCGCACTACAGGAAGCTGCAAAGAAGAGAGAAATGAGATATACAGACCTGAAAAAGATTGATCGAGGAGTGAGGAGACACTTTCACGATGATATCACCGTGATAGTACTCTTTCTCGACTCACATTTGATAAGCCGCAGCTCATTCCAAGGGCCGATTCTTTCAGTAAAAGGTGGGGTTACTCCCGGAGTTGCCAAGACATAGTCGAGCTCATCACAAAACATTTTTAGTTTCGCCAATTTTTCAATCAGAAAGACGTATAAGCAGAGATGTACAGAGTTGCCCTTTGTCGTCTCACGGACATTTGAATATTTGTTAATGATTATGCCAGAAAGATGCCCGAGGGAACGATCTTTCTCTTCGTTACACAACTTTGTGCATCTGGCATATGAAACGTACAATGAGAAAAATATTGATTGATGCAATAATAATGAGATATTGGCATTAAATTTTGTTTCTGCGTAGCTTTGGTCTTTTCATGTGTCGTTTACTTCATAGTACTTGAATACGTAGTTTTGTATGTGACGTTTTCATACATGAACAGTGAGGCGGAACTTTACTTTGATATTTGGATCATATTTTGCCATAAATTATAAAGGATTAATTGAAAAACAATCACCAATTTTATAATCTTTATCAATTGTAATATGTACTTTTAAAGTTTACAATTCGATGCACAGACTAATTTAATATTGCAATTTGATATATGATGTAAATTTTCGGCTAGTGTATGCTTATGTGGCAGCTTTAGCAGATACCAAAGATGCGTCATATGCCATATGCTAAATTTACAAAATTTTATTTTTTTAATATTTTAATTTTTTTTTAATTTTATAAAATATTGCTCAAACACGTTTAATAATGGACATTTATATTTGTGTTGTCTAATTTAGGTAGAAAATATGTCTTACACCATACAAACTTGTACAAATACTTGAAAATATTATTTTTGTTTACTACTCCCTCCGTCCCAAGACTATCTTTATATATTGGTTTGGCACGGGTATTAAGAAAAACCTACTTTATTGAGTGTTAAACTAATAGGAGTGGTTGCTTTTGTTTTTTAGTGTATAAAGTAGTTAAATATGAATATTTATATTGAGTTTTGTTTCCTTTTTAAGGGTGTGAAGATAGAGTTGGGACAAACCAAAATAGAAAGTGTGAAGATAGAGTTGGGACGGAGGGAGTATCTTTTACTATTATTAAACTGTGTTTGAACAATGTTTATAAAAAAATATTTTGAAATTAAAAAAAAGTTTTTTTTTTCTTTTTAAATTTGACATTTGATGCAGCGTGTGACGTGTTTTTACACCATATATAGAGTATCTAAGAAATTTACACTATGTATCGAATTGCAATAAAAAATTAGTGTGTGTATCGAATTGCAAACTTTAAAAGTTCATGTAGTAATCGTTAAAAACTATAAAGTTCGTAAATATAATCGCAATTAACCCACTTATAAATAGGAGTCATTCTGTCAAAAAACAAAATAAAACATAGGAGTCATAATATAACAAAATGAAACATCATTTTGTATGAGTTTTTGTAAGATGAGAATTTGATGGTAAACTTGGGTCAATTTTTAAGGTCATTCCATGAAATTGTTGTAATAAAAACAGGGAAGGAAGGGTAAAGGATAAGCTAGATGAGATGTTGATATGCCCAAAAATATAAATAGAACATTTGATGTGAAGATTGTTTATTTAATAGTATGATTTTGGAATATGCTTTTTTTATGTGATAAATTTAAAGTAAACTCGGCTTGTGGAGCTGTATTCATCTTGACAAAAGTTCATTCAAGTGCAATTTGAACAATTCAAACAAACTTAAGTTATGTGTGTGATTCGATTCAATCAATTCTCAACAGTTTAGAATCGTTTTTTTGAACTGTTAGCCTCAGTATCTTGGGGAAATAAATGGTAATTCTAGCATTGAAATTGAATTTTATAACACCAGAAAATACATGACATTTATTAAAAAAATAAAAGTTTAAAATCCCAAATTTGATCACATTTAAAAAATACGATTGGAGTTGTAAGAAAAGCTGCAAAACTGCTCATCTAAAATTCAACTTAGAATCAACCACATGCTTGACACGAATTAGTTATATAAATAGAAGGGTCATATCATCAAACTGCAAACATTTTTGTATATTACACATAGTCATCAAAGAATAGGATAACGTGACACTTTTGTTTCACACTTGTAAATATATTTCTTGCTGGCCTAGCTTGATCAATCACAAAAGGCTGGCTTAATAGAGCAACCAATGATGAATAATGTGCACTTATCCCAGACGTGGAAAATGCAGCTTCGATTAGGTCAGTGATGAAAGAGCGACGACATTATTTTTGTCCAATATCTTTTTGATTACTAAACCTCAGGTGATGCTAAAGAATCTTGAACAGAGCACTTCTCCTCATCCATATAGCAACGGTTGTCGTCTGCTCTCGCTTGTTATTTAAAAGGAACCAGACAAATCTGATATGCAAAGTTACTACCTTAGCAGCACTTTCCATATCTTTCTCATGTAAACGAACAAGGACCACAAGGCAAGCCATGCTGAAGTATACAGCAAGACCACCCCGAAATAAGCAAGAGTTCCAGCTCCAACAAGACTGCACAGAGAGGGATACATGAAATTAAGTTTTAGAACACAAACAAACCAAACTACTACATACATTTCAATTGATCAATGCTGCAAAGAAAACAAAACCTGCCATCTCTGGTAGCCAAAAGGATGGTTAATGCAATCATCTGTGCGGCAGTTTTCCACTTCCCCAAATTATTGACTGCAACCGCCTGGGAGTGTGAGCAATTTTTTTTAAGGAAAAAAGGAGTGAGATGCTAGTCAGCAAATTAAAATTGTAATTATAAGTCATGTGTTGCTGATTCAAACCTCTAGAAGCTTTTTGTCCTGAGCAGCAGCCCATTCCCTAACCGCGGACATAGTGATCTACATAGATGAATATTTTCTAGTCAAAACACCGAAATGCATGTGCTAAATCAAATTAAAGTATGCAAACATGTATATATGCATGTATGCATTAAAACTCATTTGAATCACAATATTAAAGATAAAGGCACATAATTTTCTGCATATGTTGTGAAGAAATCACTTTTTGGACCACATATATGGATGAGTGATCCCCACTGTGTTGATGACACTCAAATATATTCTTCTTTTTTCATTATACATATTCTTGGGGTGGGGGATTGAAATTGACAACAAATTGTAATAACACGACTGTTCAGGTTAGCTTTGGCATCAATAAAAGGTACATGTTCTACTCAATGGGTGGCCACTGGCCAGTAGTTATATCTAGACGGAGTGTGGAAATGGATTAAGTTTATAACAACTATTGCTGTAGGAAGCAAGTAATACAACTCTTACCTCTCTACCTATTATAGTAATTGCGGGAATAGTCAGTAACCACGGCGCTCGCCCAAACATAACAGCTTCAAAAGGTTTGGTACACAGCAAGATCAAGGTGGCAGCTACCATAAGCTGCATTGTTTTTGAAGGAGGGAAAAAAAGACAATGTAAGACAAACATCCAGTAAAAGATTTGGATCTTCCCAAATAAGTTAAGCATCAGTTCCTCTAAAAGAAAAGCAAAATTTTGGCTTTACAAAAAGATACAAGTACTCCTTATAAATAGAAGAGACTACTAATGTTTACCCTAATAATGTGTATTCTAGACACTCCTTTTTCTACTAATTTTTACCCTAACAATATGTAACATAAAAGATTGTCCATTGATATTTTTATTTGCAAGACTTTTTCCAACAAAATCATCCTTTGATCAAATGCCAACTGCTTCCAGTTGCTAATGTTACCTTATCAGCCACTGGATCCAAAAAGGCACCAAATGGAGTTCCCAAATTCATCTGTTAACCAAAAAAAAATTCAAAATTGACAGGAAGAGGTAGACAAAGAAACAAAGAAAAGCATAATAGGATGTGTCAAACAAGTTTGAATCCTGAAAAACCACACCTTCCGAGCAAGGTATCCATCAAGCCAATCCGTAAAGGCTGCCGCAATGAAAATACAAGTTGTAACAGCAGGTCCCCACCAGCTCTCAGCATAAAAGGCTAATACAGAGAAAATATAATGCCAATACCATTACTTCCATAGTCTGTTAAAAATGACATTATAAAAAGGATACAATGCATAATCAAGTCAAATTTAGGAAACTGTAACCATTAAAATTACTATCACCAGGTACTAATAAAGCATACCACCCTTTTATAGGAAAACAAAAAAATTACTTGACCATAACCAATATGCTAATTGTCGACCATGCAATGGTAATGTCATATCAGAGATATTAAGGATTAAGACAACAGAATACATAAATCTTCAAGCACAAATATAGCATCACAGTACAACTAATTGAAGCAAAATATCCAAAATTAGTTAATCATAGATAGCACTGTGCCTAATTTAAATTAAACCAGCTTTGTTTTCTTATATATGTCTAATCAATTACGAAAGAACTCAAACAAACCAATAAAAATATTCAATACATACTGCCAATAATAACCGGCACTGCGGCGACGCGGCCAATTGTCAACATTGTAGGCAAGGTGAGCAGTTTCGCCGGTGGCTGTTCGACATGCTTTTCCGGCGGCGAGTCGGATAGGTTTTCGACCTTGCCATTAACAATTGCACACATTTTAGTACCGATATTGGCGTTCGAATTACGAGATAACTCTCTCCCTAGTCCTCTGTTTGTAGAATCGAAGGAAAGCCGGTGCGATTTCAAGCCACCGGAAATAATCGGAGCGGGAGGGCTGCGCCACCAACGGGCAGACTGGTTTACCCGGACGATTGCCGTCGATTCGACGGCGGTGGCGGTGGCGGAGGAGGAGTTAGTGGAGAATTGGTAGGGTGGGTGGGTGTTGGTGAAATTTAGGGCGCCAGGCATGGTTAGGTATGGTATGGGGGGGTTAAATTGCCTCGGGGGGCTCAAGATAGCGGGAAAGGCTTAGGTTAGCAGAATCGTATTGGAGAGGGGATTATGCCGATACGGAGAGAGAGAGTGACAATCGATATTGCGTGTCAATTTAAGGCCGATATTTTTGGGGGTGGAACAATGATTAATCACGCGTGTTTCCTCTCACACAATCATTGCTGGTCACTCAATTTGTCTAAGTATGTTGTATTTGTATTATTAGACAAAAATGTTGTACAAAGATATTATGACTTCCATTAACTTCATTAATAATACCCAACACATTGTAAATGATTTTTATACACAAAATTATGTTACATCCATTTATAAATTAATTAAAAATGAAATTGAATTCGCATGAATCAAATCGATATAAGGGATATCTTAGGAGTTATTTTATATCACTTTCCCTTTGTAATAGTATTAGTTCTATTAGTATTACTCTTACTTCTCTTTAGTAACAATGACTCTTCAGTTGCCTACACTATATATAGGCCCTCTCACAAGTGTAACCCTAATTTTACCATTTCTCATTTTATCAGATATTTATCTTCTTCGCCGCAACATAGTTCCTCTCTCTCGATTCATATTTTCTATGAATTCTTCATCTTGTACGAATTCTACATGATATCAGATGGTTAGGTCTTAACCATTTAGATCCGTTTTCGTTCTTCGCTTCCGATTAATCCGTTTTTTTTTCGCGATTTAGGGTTTTTTTAGATTCGTACGTTTTTCGCGAATCGATCTGAGTTTTAGCAATGACTACCGATCCAAACTCTTTGAATCCCCTTCTGAATCCTTTATCCCCTTAGGCGCTTCATCCGAATGACAATCCAGCCATCTCTTGATCCATTGACGGGACCGAATTTCATTTCCTGGAGCCATGCGATTAAGCGAGCGCTGAGTGTTAAAAACAAACTGAGGCTTATTGATGGTTCGTTGCCCCAGCCAGATTGTTCTGATGTGGTCATTCAATCAGCTTGGTCTAGGGCTAACGATTTAGTGTTAGCGTGGATCTTGAATTCGATACACGCTGACATCAAACACACCTTGAATTACTTCACTTCGGCCAAAGAGGTATGGGAAGTGTTGCATGCCAGGTATTCTCAATCTGACCTCACAAGGGTGTATCATTTAGAGAAATCTTTAAGTGGCATTTCTAAAGGCAGTCAATCTTTAGTGACGTATTATAATCAGTTTAAATCCCTGTGGGATGAGTATATGAGTTACAGACCTGCGCTTAAATGTGATTGTGGTGCCATGAATAACTGTTCTTGTGAATTGCCTCTTAAACTAAGTAAAACACAAGAAAATGATGCATGTGTTAAATTCTTAATTGGTCTTGATGAGTCTTATTCTGCTATAAGGAGTCAGCTGTTACTTCAAGTGCCCTTTCCTCCTCTTGCCAAGATTTACAGCTTGTTATTGCAAGAAGAGTCTCAGAGGACCTTGAATGTTAACACTGATCTTGTTAATACTGATTTTGTTGCAATGTTGGCCAAAAATGCTAAGTTCTTTAAGGACAAGAAGAGGCCATTACACATTTCTCATTGTGATGGTCCTGGCCATACCATTGACAGATGCTTTCAAATCATATGATACCCTCCTGGTTGGAGAGGTCCTAAAAATGCTAAGACTAAACCTAAGCAAGACATTTTTGTTTCCCATGCTTCTGTTAAATCACCAACACATGACTCTGTTTCTCATGATACTGGTTCTACTAACCCTTTGTTTTCACAAGAAATGTATGAGCAGTTTATCACTTTTGCTAAGCAACAGAAGGATAAAGAAAAGTCTCATTCAGCTGCTGGAGCCTTTGCTCAATCTGATGGTAATTTTGAAACAGGTTTACATACTTGCTTAAATACTGTCTCTTATGGTATTTCTACCTGGATAATTGATACTGGTGCTACAGACCATATGGTGTTTGATAAAAAAACTTATTTACTTCACCTCCAATTGTTTCTGATATTAAAATTAAGTTACCAAACAATGCTTTTGCAATAGCAACCTTAACAGGAGAGGTGAAACTAAATGATGATTTAGTCTTACAAAATGTTCTATATGTACCTGAGTTTTGTTTCAATTTATTATCTATCTCACAGCTAACCAAAACTAATGATTGTATTGTTAGTTTCTTGTCCTCACACTGTATTTTTCAGGCCAATGTGAGCAAGAAAATGATTGATTTTGCTGAGCAACAAGGTGGACTACATTTTATTAAGGCCTCAACCTCTGTAGTAGGCTCTTTCCTTAATAATGTTTCTACCATAGACACTGTTACATGGCATACTAGACTAGGCCATGCTTCAAGTAAGAAACTATCTCTTATACCTTCCTTGAATGTAAAATGCAAAGACATACATGATGTGTGTGAAATCTGTCCTCTTGCTAAACAAAAGAAAACTATGTTTCCTATTAGCAAATCTAGGAGTCTTGCATGCTTTGATCTCATTCACTGTGATGTTTGGGATCTCTTTTCCATGGAGTCTCATGGTGGCTATAGATTTTTTTTTTTACCATTGTAGATTATTTCAGTAGATGTACATGGATTTATTTACTAAAACATAAATCTGCTGTTAAACATTCTCTTGAAATTTTTTGTAACATGGTCAAAACTCAGTTTAACAAAAATATCAAGATTTTGAGATCTGATAATGGAACTGAATTTCTTTTGCATGAGTTTTATCATTCCATGGGCATTATTCATCAAACTTCTTGTGTCGAAACACCTCAACAAAATGGCTTAGTTGAGAGAAAACATCAACACTTGCTACAGGTTGCTAGATCTTTATTGTTTCAATCTTGTTTACCTTTAAAGTTTTGGAGCTTCTGCATCTTAACTGCTGCACATATCATAAACAGGTTGCCTTCTACTGTGATAGGTTATAAAACTCCTTTTGAATTAATATATGGGAAAATTCCAGATTATATGCATCTTAGAAATTTTGTTTGCTTATGTTTTGCAAGCACTCTTGTTGCTAATAGACATATATTTGATCCTAGAGCTATGAAATGTGTTCTACTGGGGTTTCCTTTTGGTACTAAGGGCTATAGACTGATGGACATAAATACTGGAAAAAATTTCAATTCAAGAGATGTGAATTTTTTTTAAAATGTCTTTCCCTTTTCTGATAAATCCTATACAACCAAGTTCATAAATGAGCTCATTTTAAAATATCAAAACACCATGAATTCTGATTCTGACTTTATTTTTACTGATGTGGGTCACACTGTTTTACCCCATAGTGTTGACAATCACAATTCTTTATCTCAAAACACTGAACTAATTCATGCTGAGCTTGATGAGGAAATAAACTCCTTTACTAATTCAAATACTCAAAATCCTGCAAACTTACAAATTGATGATGAACCTCTTAGGAGATCTAGTAGAACAAAAATACCTCCAGCTTATTTGGATGTTTATAAAACTACTCTTCCAGCTTCTCTAAATCATAAACCAAGTTCAAATGTTTCTGAAATTTAAAGCTCAGCAAACCTTACCTTTTCTAAGGGTGTAAAATATCCTATTTCAGACTTTTTAACAATAAAACACCTTTCTTCTAGTTACACCCATTTCATTGCCAATATCTCCCAAATTTGTGAGCCCAAAACCTTTAAACAGGCTCACAAAGATGAGAATTGGCAGAAAGCAATGACTTCTGAGCTTGAAGCTCTAGAAAGGACAAACACTTGGTCTTTAGTAAAACTTCCTCCTGGCAAACACTGCATAGGATGTAAATGGGTTTATAAAGTTAAATATAAACCTGATGGGTCCATAGAACGCTATAAAACTAGATTAGTAGCAAAAGGATACACCCAAGAGGAAGGGATTGACTATTTTGACACTTTTTCTCCTGTTGTCAAAATAACAACAGTGAGAATTTTGCTTTCTATTGCCACTGCAAAGAACTGGCACTTGCATCAGTGTGATGTGAACAATGCCTTTTTACATGGTGATCTACATGAAGAAGTTTATATGTTACCACCCCCTGGTTATATTGATGATCATGACACAAGAGTTTGCAAATTAAACAAGAGTTTATATGGTTTAAAACAGGCTTCTGAACAGTGGTTTACAAAATTGTCTGAAACTTTGATTAGTTTTGGTTACATTCAGTCTCTTGCTGATACTTCTTTGTTCACAAAACAAACAGATTCATCTTTCACTGTTATCTTATGCTATGTGGATGACATTATTATTACTGGTGACACTCTTTCTGAGATAGTACAAGTCAAAAAAAATTTACATGAGAAATTTACTATCAAAGACTTAGGAGTTTTGAAATACATTTTGGGCATTGAAGTTACTAAGAGTGAAAAAGGTTTACAACTTTGCCAAAAAAAAAAAAATATGCTCTTGATTTGTTAATTGATTGTGGCTACTTAGGTAGCAGACCTTGTTCAACACCTATGGATTCTAAACAAGGTTTCACTGCTATTGATTCTCCTGTTCTTTGTAATGCTTCTGAATATAGAAGAATTGTGGGTAAACTCCTATATTTGACTATCACAAGACCTGATTTGTCTTATGCAATACAAACACTGAGTCAATATATGAGCAACCCATCCCAAGCCCACATGGCTGCTGTACACAGATTATTGAGGTATCTAAAGTCAACAATTGGTTTAGGCATCTTATATTCTAACAAATGTACTTTCAAGTTGCAAGCTTTTACAAATGCTGATTGGACACGTTGTGAAGTAACAAGACGAAGCATCACAGGCTATGCCATTTATCTTGGAGACTCACTCATATCCTGGAAATCCAAGAAACAAAGTACAGTGAGTAAATCCTCAGCTGAAAGTGAGTACAGGGCAATGAGTGCCACAACCTCTGAAGTACAATGAATACTCTATATCCTCAAAGATTTGAAAATACCACATCCACAACCTGCTCTAATTTACACAGACGGCAGGGCAGCCTTCTGCATAGCCCACAATCCAATTCTACATGAGAAGACCCAACACATTCAAATTGACTATCACTATACAAGAGAAAAGATCAAAGACGGTGTCATCAAAGTCATACAAATCCCAACTGAAGAGAACATCGCAGATATACTAACAAAACCACAAGGCCCTTCGCTTTTCAACGAGTTCAAGTCCAAAATGGGATTGATAAACATCCATTCCCATTTTGAGGGAGGGTCTTAGGAGTTATTTTATATCACTTTCCCTTTGTAATAGTATTAGTTTTATTAGTATTACTCTTACTTCTCTTTTGTAACAATGACTCTTCAGTTGCCTACACTATATATAGGCCCTCTCACAAGTGTAACCCTAATTTTACCATTTCTCATTTTATCAGATATTCATCTTCTTCGCCGCAACATAGTTCCTCTCTCTCGATTCATATTTTCTATGAATTCTTCATCTTGTGTTTTTTATTTTACGGGAAAGTAGAATGCATTAATTAAACAATCGAAAACTCAATCTCAACAAAATGTATAATCAACTCCAAAATGGAACTCGGATAGAAACTAGAAATGCAAGAAAAAACAAACTAGACAAGCAAATGAGCTACGCCATTTCAATGAGTCCAACTAAACTAGACCTCATCAAAATAAGAGCAAAGATGCAGCATATCAAGTATGATATTTCCAATGACAGTGTAGGACAAACTCGCATCTCCATCAAAAGAGCATAACTATTAATTTGTTTCGACAACAACACGTCACACCCTCCTCTTTGGCGTCAACCTGCAACTCACGACGCACATTCATTGCTTCAAGGAGCTCAACATCCTCTGTCACTCAACATCAACATTATTCTGCAGAGCACCGTGTCACTCGCCCAGACAAATCCCTTGACAAACTAGCAATGCCTCCCTGCTCGCCCCCCTTTAGTGATGCATCTGTATTCAGTTTCATAAACCAAAGTGAGAGAGGTTTCCACCTGTTCTCAACACATGGCCTCTGTACCAACTTACTTTGTTTGCATGACCTCTGTATATGTTGGAGTTATACGTAAAAGTATGCTTTTACTTTGTATAACTCATGTATGAAACACTTGTTTATGAGAATAATTCTTTTATCAAATTTGTTTTAGATATAATTGAATGTTGAATATTTATTGCAACCTGTTCATTATAAATAGTACATGTTACATTGTAGTTAATGTGGTGATAACCGATCATGGAAGATCACACTAACTGTTTCCTTGTAATTAAACGTACAAATTCACGACCTAGGTGTAATTGAACAATCCGCCGTGAAAGGTCGATGTGTATATCTCAGATTGACTTGTCTTGACCAAGAGATTGCACTAGCACATTTAGTATGTGTTGAAGAAGACCTACATCGAGGATAAATTCTTCTGTTCTGAAATGTGAAGAATTAGACCTCAGTGGTTATTGATTTCTTAATCTCCGTCACTTAAATAGGACCGTGTGTGCTTAATGGTTACTGCTTTAATTCATGTTGGGTGAGAATCATCGTGACTTCGAACTTTATATTTTTGGCAGTAATATTAATCATACGACGGTTGCTAAGATTTAATACGGAGAAATGCGTGCGAGTACGGCTCGTGTGATTAGTCCCCTTGGTGGGCTCAAAAGTTTTATCGTACCAAATCTTGCAAGTGAAGAATCAATTTCTTCGGTACGGATAATAATGTTGAGCTGTCTTTACTCCAAGGTGAAATATATTAATTAATTTAGAGCTATTCAGAAGCTTAATTAATTAATGGACTTGATAATCTTAAACGCGGGAAATAATAACCGGGAGCCCATATTATCGTAATATGGATTAAGATGGATAGTGCAATATTAATTTATTAGTGGTACTAATTAATATTAATGGGCTGAATTATATTGAGGCTCAATATTGAAATTCAGAAGTCCATTAGAAGGTCCAATCTTAATTCTCCTTAAGGCCCCTCAAGTAGCCCAATAATGATAAGGTGATTAAAATAAAAGAAAATATTATTGCTGATTTTCCTTTGTATTTTTCGAAAATTGTCAAATTAGGAGAGAAAAAATTTTGTTGATTTTTTTGGAAAGATATTATGGAAGATAAGTATTCTTGGAATACAAGATTATCTCATATATTCAAGAAGATCCAAATGTTGGATTCTACTCTTAATGTTTTCGAAAATTACATGATTAAATAGGAGAGTGAGATTTTTGTGGAATATTTTATTATGGAGAAAATAATATATGAGATATATTCAAGATTTCTTAGAGATTAAGAAAAGATTTTCTCCAGGCCCATAAAATACACCAAAAATTCGGCCATCACCTCTTATAAATAGGGGGTGATTATTTCATCCCCAAGTACATAATTCCATGTGTTGGAAAAATCAAGAGCATATATATTTTTCTTTTTCCTTAGAGTAAGTCTCTTGTGTATTTGGTGTATGATGCACTCACTCAACAGTTGATACTGTATACATTAAAAAGTTACTCTCAATTACACTGAAAAGTTAGTCTCAATTACACTGAAAACTTTTCACCGGTGATCAAGCAAGGCGAAAGGAAAATATTTGAGAAGGTCTTTGGGTTGATAAAGCGCGTTTGTGATTGTCCTATTTTTAACAAAGGTCATTTCTACGAGAGGTACGTAAATCACATAACTTCTTAGTTTATTCCGTCATAGATTTTATGTGAATTCAACATGCATGATGATAAAATTATTGTTGGAATTATTATTTGAATTAATTAGGATTAATTCATTCTAGTAATAATTGTATTTAAATTCGTATTTAAATTTCATCCCGAATAGATTATGGGCACCCCTATTTTCCCAACAACTTGTATCAGAGCCACGGTTTTTGGGCTCTGATCTTTAAATTGGAATTTAAATTGTTAGACATTAAATTGAAATTGGATAGTAGAATTGCTAGATCTTTTTTGCAGGTATCCAATTGTCATGGTTTTAATGTTTATTTTTTTCATGCGTGTGAATTAATTGTTTTTAATTCGATTCGTTCGAATTCATTTTTCTTGTGAGAAAATCCACGAGTAGATTAGTTATTTTTATTTTGATTGATCATTATAATAGACTAGTCTAGATCTAGTATTTATTTTTTGTAAATAAATTGTAACCGGATCGAGACAAAAATGAAGAATTAAAGACGGCGTACCCGGACGACGCATGCATGTGTGGCGCATGCATGGACGTAAAATCATGCATGGGGTGAAAAAAAAGAACGAATGACGAAACCCGGTGCACGGAGTGCGCGAGGCGCACGAGCTCGAGCACGAGGCGCTGCCTCTCGGCGCTCGGCGGTCGTGCCAAGAGGCGTGCGGCCCACCCCGTGGGCCGACGCGCGCCATATCTCGGGCCGTGAAATTTTTTATTTCCGTTCTCGATTTTTTTATGTGTGATTTTAAACGTCGTCCCGAACCTCAAACGAAGTTGTTTTTGATGAAGTGTTGTTGTTCGAGTGGGAGCATGTCGAGACGAATGATGGAAAGCAACAAGGACGATATTTCGCATCAAGACGTGAAGAAATTAAACCGTGACAATTGGATTTGAGTGCTCCAATGTGTTTAATTTTGTTTTGATGGATGTTTTATTTCGTGCACTTATTATTATTTTTTAATATGTGTTTGCATGAATTTTATTATCCAAGAAAAACCCTACTTTCGAAAATTACTAAGTATGTTTATTTAATCGCAAATTTTTCCGGATATTAAAATTGGATTAATTTGGCCTCCATAATTTATTTATTTGTGAAGTCTTTTTGGAATACATTTCCCCCTCGGATCGGCCAAAAGGACGGAATTCACATGAATAAATTCCGAAAGGATGATTGTGGATTATTACTAGTGGCGGTATTGACCCTCACCACGAGTGGCTTGCTCAAAGCGAAATAATAATCCTCTATTTGATTATGGTTATTACTTAGGCATAAGAAATTGATATTAACTTACTCCCCTCGGAGTCCCTGTCAATTTTTATGTGGTCAAAGTGGGAGCCAACTATTAATTTTGAATTAAGGATTTGTAACTTTTAAGTTTGTGATCCGCTTGAATGTGTTTAAATGTATAGACCGCCCCTCGTGGTGCATTTAAATTGTTTCGAGATGTTGGTTGATGCATGATTATATTGTTTTAAGGTTTCAATATAATTGATGTGATCGAATTATGTGATAATTTCGTATTTTTCTAGATATTGATATGAATGTATGTTTTATTCTCAGTTCATCATGTCGCAACCTTTTAATCCATTGTTTAGTATACTTAAAGATAACAAACTTGTCGGTGAGAATTATGTTGATTGGAAAAGTAATCTTGATATTGTCCTAACGCTCAACACCACAAATGGGTACTTACTACTCCTAAGCATCAAGAGCCTGCCGAAGATGCGAGCAAGTCGGTCAAGAAAGAGCATAAGAGTTGGTTAGACTCCGATGAGATGGCTAGGTGTACTATTCTGGCTTCAATGTCAGATGTGTTGCAACACCAACACCAACACCAACACCAACACATGGAGACCACCTCTGAGATAGTGCTCAATCTTGAAGCGATGTTTAAACATCAGAACCGTACAGCTAGGCAAATCACCATGTGAAAGATGATTTCATTGGAAATGGTGGAAGGTACGCCCGTAAGGGATCACGTTATCGAGATGATGGGTTATCTCAACAAGTTGGAAGTACTTGGTGCGGAATTTGATCTCCCTACTAAGGTCGATTTGGTTCTCCATTCTCTGCCGAAGAGCTTTGAGCAGTTTCAGTTGAACTATCAAATGAATGATCAGACAAATAGTTTTCCCGAGCTCTTGCAAGCTTTGGTATCGGTGGAGACTATAATGGATCATCAAATTGTTGCTATGGTGGCAAACGGTCAGTCTGCCTCTTCAGGTCCCAAGAGATGGAAGAAGAGAAAGAGGACGAAAGACCAGACCCAAGCAAATCCAACCGTTGCAAAACCTAAAGCGAAGGGCGAAGAAGGTGGAAAGAAAGCTGCTAAGGGTAAGTGCTTCAATTGTGGTGAGAAGGGACATTGGACGTCAACATGTTCTAAGCCTAAGAAGGCGGTAAAGAAAGGTAAGTCTCATGCTTTAGTCGTTGAAACTTATGTTGCGCCATATGCTGCCCATGTTTGGGTAGTGGATACCGGCACAACTGATCATATTTGTTACACTCTTTAGGGGTTCCAACTAACCCGATGACTTAGCAAGAATGAGATCCTCGTCACTTTGGGTGATGCTACGAGAGTGGCAGCCGAAGCAGTGGGAGTCGTGCACCTGTCTTTTGAAGATAGAGTTTTAATTTTAAGAGATGTTTTATACGTTCCAAACTTTAGGAATAATTTAATTTCGGTTTCTAAGTTGTTTTTTTTATGGATATTCAGTTACTTTTAATAAAGTTGTTACTGTTTCTTTTAAGAATGATACTATCTGTTGTTGGTGATCGGATTTAATCATGAGGATTAGTGACTGTTTTAGTTCGGTTTTGGATCACCAAATAAGAACGTGTGATTGATTATCACCGTAAATAATAAATCGAGAGTTCGGGTTGTCAAATCATAAATACGAGAATCGAATCCGTATTTATTTCGTATGTGTGCACGTTTAGGTGTGTTTGTGTGTGTTTTGGGAGTATTTGTGAATTTGAACTTGTATTTCTTAGCTGGAGAGCAACTATTTATAGAGGCTAGCAAGTATGAGGTGTCCAAGACTCTTGGACTTCCTAGCTTGCATGCTAGACAAGTGTCCTTTGACCTTTTTTGACCTTATCTAAGCTGAATCTTAGTTACAAAGTCTTCTTTGGTCTTATCTCGGACTTCAATGTTGTTCATCCAGATCTGCTTAATTTGTCCAGAAGGATCTTTCAGTAAAAGGTGTTCGCCTTTTGAGGATATGGCTTCAAATTTGTTCGTCTATATTTCTTGTTGAGATGAGCTTTGGTATCTTGGTTCTTTGTTCGTCTACATACACCTCTCAGGTTGGTAGATACACCACCTTTTATCAATGTTGCTCATCATAAGTGACTTGGCGGAATGTTCATGTCTGGTCTCGGGTCTTAAAACCTGCTCGCCGATATGTTGTTCGTCAGTGAAATTGTTCATCAATTCATACACCACCTGAATTACTTAGTGCACTCCCCTTTGATTGTTTCTCTTGGTAATTGCTTTTAATCTGAGCCTTCTTCTTCATAATCATCATTTAGGCTTTAAACCTTGTTCGCCCATCATTAATAGTTGTTCAACCAACTGGACGAACAAACAAGTGAAGAAGAAGACTGGAGAACAAATATAGTCAAATACTTGAAAAGTGGGAAAAAACTAAACAACTCTTTTGAAACTGCCAAGCTAACAAAGCAAGCCTCCAGATATACTCTGGTGGGCGAGCAGCTTTACAAAAGGAGAATATCTATCCCACTTCTCAAATGTTTGCCTAGGGGGCAAGGACGAGCAATACTCGAAGAAATACATGTCGGAGTATGCGGAAATCGCACTGGGGGGGTAAGCCTTGGCGTACAAGATTATCAGGCAAGGCTATTATTGGCCGACTTTACGTCAGGACGCAATCAAGAAAGAAAAACTTGTCATCAATGCCTGATTTTTGCCCCGAACATTCATACCCCGCCTCGGGAGCTCGTATCAGTTTACAGCCCATGGCCATTCGCGAGATGGGAGATGGACATTATCGGTCCTTTCCCGGCAGGAGTTGGAAATGTTCGATTTGTCGTCGTGGCAATCGATTATTATACAAAATGGGCAGAAACAGAGGTCATGGCAAAGATTACGCAGCAGAAAATGATCAACTTCATTTGGAAGAACATTGTCTGTCGTTTCGGGGTTCCACAAACAATCGTGACAGACAATGGTCCACAATTTGATGGACAAGAATTGAGAGACTTCTGTACGAAGTGGGGGATCAAGAAACACTATTCTACTCCCTATCGTCCCTAATCAAATGGACAAGTCGAAGCCGTGAACAAAATCATTAAGCACACTTAAAAGTACGATTGGCGGAGAGCAAAAGTAGATGGTCTGAAGAACTCCCGGAAGTCTTGTGGGCGTACATAGTTTCTCCCAGGTCAAGCACCGGAGAAACATCTTTTGCAATGGCTTTCAGAACAGAAGTTGTGATACCAATTGAACTAAAAACCAACACAATCAGGACGATCAACTTTGATGAACAGGCGATCAACTCTGCTCTAGCCACTGAAATGGATTTGCTCGAAGAAAAAAGATTAAATGCCGAGCTAAAAAATGCTACCTATAAGCAACGAGCAGAACGCTATTATAATTCCCATGTTAAAATCAGGGAATTCAGAGTTGGAGATTTGGTTCTAAGAAAGTTGCTCGCCCAACCTCCAGGTGTATTGGGACCAACTTGGGAGGGCCCGTATCGTATAACGAGCAAGTTCCTTAATGACGTGTACGATATCGAAGATATGGAAGGCAAGCCGGCCCAATACTCCTGGAATGTTGTACATTTAAAGAAATACTATCAATAAGTCGAACAAGTTCCTTGCCTTCCAATACTCCTGGAATGTTGTACATTTAAAGAAATACTATCAATAAGTCGAACAAGTTCAATCTGCAATTGTTGGGCGAACAAATGTCTTGGGGGCATGTGAACCATGTAAGGCAAACTAAAAATTTGCCTAATTTTTTAAAAATTTTGCTTATAGATTCAAAAGTTGTTCGACACATTGTATAGCCTGGTGCTGTTTCATATCTTTTGTTTTTTTAAACAAAGTTGCTCGGCAAAAATGTTATAAGCGAGCATGTTTTGGTTAGTGTTCAAAGTTGTTCGTCAGTATGTATATGTTAGTGATGAACAATCTTACACAACACTTGTAATTTTTCACAATGTAAATATAGTTGTTCGTTTGGAGAAAAACAGTCTAAAGCTCGAGGTACAAGTCCATTCTGAGGACCAAAGCCAATTAAAGGTTGTTCGTCTTTTAAGATGAATAAAACCTAAGGCTAAACCCAAATTCCATTAAGGCAAAGTTCAAATCGAACAAAGCCCAAAACTATATGTTATAATTGCAAAAGCATTGACAAAAATGTAAAAGCAATTAACATATATAAGAAGAGGAGCAAATAAGAAAGACATTCATTAAATAAAAGGCATCAAGCCTAAAAAATAGTACAAAGGTTAAGTACTACAAAAGCGAACAACTACAAGGAAGAGCCTATCGAGCAACTATTACAAGAAGAACAAGAAGAAGAAGAAAAGACTAAGTCCTAAATTTAATACTGCTCGCCCTGTGGAGGATCTTGAGCTTGGTCGACAGGAGGTTCGACTATCATTGTGCTTGCAAGATCCTCGCATCCTTCTTCTCCTTCTCAGCTGCATCCTGCTCGCTTTCTGCTGCCGGCTCGTTTTTGTCAAGAGAAAGGAGAGGCCGTGTAATGATGATACTGGGATCAAGTTGGTCAATCTTGACCCCATAATCTTCCATATCCCCCAGTTGAATTTCGATATTGTTGGGTGGGGGATAGGACCCAATGAACTCAGTAAGATCACTTCCCATCTCCTCAACCATGTCCGTATGGTCGTATGCATGGGCTATTCGGATACAGTCGGCATAGGCACAGATATAGCCTAAGTTTGAGATGGGAGCGGATCGAACTTGCAGCTCGGCCTCCAACTGCTCACGGCTATACATGCTGCCATTGATCTCATTGAGCCGATCATTTTCAGTTTCGAGCTCTGCAATTTTTTGCTCGGCGGCAACCAATCTTTTTCCCCCTTCGTCGAGCAAGGCTTCCTTGCATTTCAGCTCAGCGGACAGGCCTTGGATGTCCTCAAGATGTTTTTTCTCAGAATCGAGGGTGAGAGAGAGCTGATTGTTTAAGCGAGCAAGCTTGGCCTTGTAAGTATTGAACATGTTGGCCTTCTCCTCCATGAGTTGCTGAGCAATACTTGTATACCGGCGAACAACTTCTTCTTGCTCGGGCAGCTGAGCCATCGCCTTTTGAGCGGTAATAAGGCTATTGGCATGATGCATCATTGAGAGATGGAAATTATCAGCCAGTCCTTGCATGGAGATAGTCTTCTCCATGGGTCTCGTCCAGGCCCGGGCGATCAACTCTATCGTCCTGCGGACATGGTCGCCTGGGATCTCCCTTATGTTAACATGAGTCTTGGAGCAGACATACTGATGAACAACATGTGCTCACCCAGGATGGTCATCAGCCCGGTATTTGCGAACAAGAAATTACACAACACTTAGATAATTTCGTAAAAAGAAAGAAAAATGGATCTTGTTTGGCATAGAAGAATACTTACTCAGCAAATTTACGATCATCCCAACCAAAGAGAGTAATGTCCTCTGGGCCGCGGGATGGGGTGACATCCTTTCCAGCTTTGCCCGTCCTCTCAGTAGGCTCGACTGAGGAGCGACGAGCAACTTCTTCTTTGGGGCGAGCAAGATTCTTGGCCACTTTATCCTTCCCCTTAGTGCCAGCAGGGACATCATGCGCCACGGGGGTCCCGTCAGCCCGTTTCAAGTATTTCCCCCCATGGGGAGGGAAAGTAGAGGAAGGTGCTGACCGAGCATAGCCAGAGGGTGCCACCTGCCGAGGAACTTTGGCCCCCTCAGGTTTGTTCGTCATCGCAAGTACTTTGGAGGGAGGGTCCCCCTTTATCTTCCTCCCTTTGGGCGGAGGCATCTCATGCACCCTCTGTTCAAGGAGACCAAAACAGGAGGGAACTGCTACTGTAACTTGCTCGGCTAAAAAAAAAGTAGTCAGACTATGAAGTGTACGAGCAAGTTCTTATTTTCCTCTTTGGCGAACAAGAAAGCTTATAAAAGTTAGTAAAATCTCGTACCTGGGGGCACCTCAACTTGGGCCTCTAGGTGGTGGGGGTATGTGAGTAGGCGAGCAGCTCTCTGATACTTCTCCTCGCTCAAGTATTGGATGGTCCTATCCGCTCTATTGCACAGGCCGACCAAGCAAGAAGTGAACAAGAATTCTGAGCCAATCTCCTCCTCCTCCGAATTCCACTTGAGCAATCGAGGGCCTGCGAACAAACAAGAAAAGTTAAATTAGAACAATACAGTTTAAGGGCGAACAAAGATAAACTTACGCTTAATTTTTCCATAAGAAGCGGGAGAGTTTATTCGCCCAATGCCGCCGTGTGGACTAGAAGATGCTCGCCAATCACCCCCAATAAAGAAGAAGTGTTGCTTCCAGTTGCGGATCTTGTTCGGCACCCCTTCTACCATCTTAAGCCCAGTCCGAGCCTTGAGGTAGTAATATCCTTCCTCTCCAATGGGGCACTTGGTGATAGTCATGAGATAGTTGATCTCCTCCGCGGTGATGCGATCAACATATCCTTCCAGGGCAAACAAGCACATCGAGCCCAACAGATTCATCCATCCAATTGGCGTGATCTGGGTAATGGCAAGATTGGTCGCCTCGAGGAATCGACCAACAACTAGAGGCAATGGCAGCTTCAAACCGGCGATCAACGTATCAATGTTGATTGTCATGCATCCTGGAGGTGGGCGATCAACTCTCTCCTTCTTTCTAGGGGCCCACATATGAATATCGAAAGGGATTTTGTATGTATCTCGGATCAAATCAAGATCTTCCTTGAGAACCACACTCTTAATTCTACTCGCCTGGAAATCAGTCTTCTCCAAGTCCATAACTTGCCGTTGTGGTCTATGAAAGTTGTTCGCGTGTTCCTCCGCATATGCTCGCCATTTGAAAGGCCGAGCAACTCCAACTGGGATCTCATTTTCCAACATTTTAGGAGGTGGAAAGTTTATCCCCTAAAAAAACTCTCGAGTGAGTTCGTCAAATTCAGGGTCTACCTCCAATTCGAAACTGGACGAAGAGCCCTCGTCGGAATCCCTGCTCGCAACAGCAACCACTTTCCTCCCAGATGGGCGAGCACCAGCATCCTCCACTGATCGAACAACTGAGTCAACGTTGGGGGTCGATGCCGAAGAAATCTCAAACGAGGGTTGGTTTTCGTAAGTCACAATGGGAAAAGGGGGATCAAGGATTTCTTCGGATTTGTTACTCGACTGGGAAGACATAGGAAAATAAGGGAGAAAAATACAGACAGCGGCAAAGTTATTTGCAAACTGCGGCGATTCCTGGAGAAGATGGCGGCGCAAGCTCCCACACGGCGGCAATGGAGGATTTCGAAGAGAAATAAGAAATGAATGATGAAATTGAATGATTGAAATGAAAACACTACCTTAAAACTGAACCCAAGGCAAGAAACTGATGAAACTTCGTCGGAACACACTTGGATTCGTCGGAAATTGGAAAATGACGCCGGAGCACTGTAGCAAAAATGAAAAAAGTGGGAAAAATTTCAGTTCCCACTTCTATTTATACCCTAAGGAAAAATGGGGTAAAATTTCGAGCAAGATGGAAAGTCGGAGGGCCTATATGCAAATATAGGGGCGCGTGGCCTCGGGACTGCTCGCGCGTGGGCGGCACGCAATCATACTGCCCACGTCATCCTCGTACATCCCTCAGATCGTGGGAAGACAAAATGGTGGCCAAGGTTTTGCTCGCCAAAGAGAAGTTGTTCGTCCAAATCTATATCAAAGCAATATCCTAACTATAGTTGCTCGCCACGAAGTTGATCGTCTGAGGCAACATCTAGCCAGGATAGGGGGCAATTGTTGATAGGCGAACAACTATTAATGATAAACGAACAAGGTTTAAAGCCTAAATGACGATTATGAAGAAGAAAACTCAGATTAAAATCAATTACCAAGAGAAACAATCAAAGGGGAGTGCACTAATTAATCAAGGTGCTGTATGAAGTGACGAACAGTTTCACCGACGAACAACATATAAGCGAGCAGGTTTTAAGACCCGAGACTAGACATGAACATTCCGCCAAGTCACTTATGACGAGCAACATTGATAAAAGGTGGTGTATCTACTAACCTGAGAGTTGTATGTAGAAGAACAAAGAACCAAGATATCAAAGCTCATCTCAACAAGAAATATAGGCGAACAACTTTGAAGCCATATCCTCAAAAGACGAACACCTTTTACTGAAAGATCCTTCTGGACAAATTAAGTCGATCTGGACGAACAACATTGAAGTCCGAGATAAGACCAAAGAAGACTTTGTAACTAAGATTCGGCTTAGATAAGGTCAAAAAAGGTCAAATGACATCTGTCTAGCATGCAAGCTAGGAAGTCCAAGAGTCTTGGACACCTCCTACTTGCTAGTTCCTATAAATAGTTGCTCTCCAGCTAAGAAATACAAGTTCAAATTCACAAATACTCCCAAAACACACACAAATACACCTAAACGTGCACACATATGAAATAAATACGAATTCGATTCTCGTATTTACAATTTGACAACCCGAACCCTCGATTTATCATTTACGGTGATAATAAATTACACATTCTTGTTTGGTGATCCAAAACCGAACTAAAACAGTCACTAATCCTCACGATTAAATCCGATCACCAACATCTGTCATGGAACGTTGGTAAATAATCTCTATATGATTAGTTGTGTGCACACCACTCAAATAAAGAATCTAATAACACGTCGATCATTTCGAGTAATAAAAGAAAGCGTTCTTCGGAGATGAACGAAACACTTCTATGACATCTTAGACTAGGTCATATTAATCTAAAGCGGATAGAAAGATTGGTGAAAGACGGATCCTTGGAATCATTCCAAGTCGAACCGTTTCCAACTTGTGATTCCTGTATAGAGGGTAAAATGACCAAGAGGGCATTTGGAGCCAAGGGGAATAGAGCCACAGAAGTGTTAGAACTCGTTCATACTAATGTGTGTGTTGGAGTTAGACGTGAAAGTATGCTTTTACTTTGTATAACTCGTGTATCAAACACTCGTTTTATGAGAATAATTCTTTTATCACATTTACTTTAGTTATGATTGAATGTTGAATTTCTATTGCAAACCGTTCAATATATAGTACATGTTACATTGTAGTTAATGTGGTGATACCCGATCACGGATGACAACATTAACAGTTTACTTGTAACTAAACGTACATTTTCACGACCTAGGTGGAATTGAACAATCCGCCGTGAAAGGTCAATGTGTAAGGCTCAGATTGGTCTGTCTTGACTAAGAGATTGCACTAGCACATTTAGTATGTGTTGAAGAGGTCCTACAGCGAGGATAAATTCTTCTGTTCTGAAAGGTGGAGAATTAGACCTCAGTGGTTGTTGATTTCTTAATCTCCGTCACTTAAATAAGACCGTGTGTGCTTAATGGTTACTGCTTTGATTCATGTTGGGTGAGAATCATTGTGACTTCGAACTTTGTATCTTGGGCAGTAGTATTAATCATACGACGGTTGCTAAGATTTAATACGGAGAAACGCGTGCGAGTACGGCTCGTGTGATTAGTCCCCTTGGTGGGCTCATAAGTTTTATTGTACCAAATCTTGCAAGTGAAGAATTAGTTTCTTCGGTACGAATAATAATGTTGAGCTGTCTTTACTCCAAGGTGAAATATATTAATTAATTTAGAGCTATTCAGAAGCTTAATTAATTAATGGACTTGATAATCTTAAACGCGGGAAATAATAACCGGGAGCCCATATTATCGTAATATGGATTAAGATGGATAGTGCAATATTAATTTATTAGTGGTAATAATTAATATTAATGGATTGAATTATATTGGGGCTCAATATTGAAATTCAGAAGTCCATTAGGAGGTCCAATCTTAATTCTCCTTAAGGCCCCTCAAGTAGCCCAATAATGATAAGGTGATTAAAATAAAAAGAAAATATTAATGCTGATTTTTCAAGTAATTTTCGAAAATAAGAGAATAAAAAAGAAATAAGATTTTGTTGATTTTCTTGGAAAGATATTATGGAAGATATGTATTCTAGGAATACAAGAATATCTCATATATTCAAGAAGATCTAAATCTTTGGATTTCTTGTTGAAATTTTCGAAACTTAACCCCTTAATATGTAGGGTGAGATTTTTGTGGAATATTTTATTTTGGAGAAAAGAATATATGGGATATATTCAAGATTTCTTAGAGTCTAAGAAAAGATTTCTCCAAGCCCATATTTGACACATAATTTTCGGCCCCTACATATTATAAATAGGGGATGATTATTTCATCTCCAAGTACATAATTCCATGTGTTGGAAAAATCAAGAAGCATAGATATTTTTTCTTTTTCCTTAGTTTATTAAATTACTTGAAAGCATCTCCCACCGGTGATCAAGTGAGGTGAAAAGGAAAATACTTGAGAAGACTTTGGGTTGATAGAGCGAGATTATAATTATCCCGTATATCCAAAGGCCAATTCTACAAGAGGTACGTTAATCGCATATTTACTTGTTTATTCCGCCTAGTTAATATGTGAAATTAATTCAACATGCATGATGAAAATTAGTTGTTGGAATTATTATTTGAATTAATTAGGATTAATTCATGCTAGTAATAATTGTATTTAAATTCGTATTTAAATTTCATCCCGAATAGATTCCGGGCACCCCTATTTTCCCAACAACTGGTACCAGAGCCACGGTTTCGGGCTCTGATCTTTAAATTGGAATTTAAATTGTTAAACATTAAATTGAAATTGGATAGTAGAATTGCTAGATCTTTTTTGCAGGTATCCAATTGTCATGGTTTTAATGTTGTTAATTTCATGCGTGTGAATTAATTGTTTTTTTAATTCGATTCGTTCGAATTCATTTTTCTCGTGAGAAAATCCACGAGTAGATTAGTTGTTTTTATTTTGATTCGATCATTGTAATAGACTAGTCTAGATCTAGTATTTTTTTTTTTTGTAAAAATAAATTGTAACCGGATCGTGACGAAGAACGAAGAATTAAAAACGGCGTACCAGGATGACGCATACAAGCGTGGCGCGTGTATGGACGTAAAATCATGCAAGGGGTGAAGAAAACGAGGATGAACGGCGAAAAACGGCGCACGCCGTGCACGCGGGAGGCCGGCGCCGCGCGCACGCGCGCCTCGGGCACGGCCTGGTGCGCCTCGGGTGCGCTTCCGTGCAGCGCCTCGGGTGCGCCTCGGCGCGCTTCCTGCAGTGCTTCGGCGCTTTTTGGGCCGGGAGGCGCGCGGGCCCACTTTGTGGGCCGACGCGCGTCGTATCTCGGGCCGTGGAATTTTTACGGTTCATGTTTTTTTTCCGTGTGATTTTAAACGTCGTCCCGAACCCCAAACGATGCTGTTTTTGATGAAGTGTTGCTGTTCGAGTGGGAGCATGTCGAGACGAACGTCGGAAAGCAACAAGGACGATTTTTCGCATCAAGACGTGAAGAAATTAAACCGTGACAATTGGATTTGAGTGCTCCAATGTGTTTAATTTTGTTTTGATGGATGTTTTATTTTGTGCACTTATTATTATTTGTTAATATGTGTTTGCATGAATTTAATTGTCCAAGAAAAAACCTTACTTTCGAAAATTATTAAGTATGTTTATTTAATCGCAATTTTATTCCGGATATTAAAATTGGATTAATTTGGCCTCCATAATTTATTTATTTGTGAAGTTCTTTTGGAATACATTTCCCCCTCGGATCGGCCAAAAGAACGGATTTCACATGAATAAATTCCGAAAGGATGATTGTGGATTATTACTAGTGGCGGTATTGACCCTCACCCCGAGTGTCTTGCTCAAAGCGAAATAATAATCCTGTATTTAATTATGGTTATTACTTAGGCATAGGAAATTGATATTAACTTACTCCCCTCGGAGTCCCTGTCAGTTTCTATGTGGTCAAAGTGGGAGCCAACTATTAATTTTGAATTAAGGATTTGTAACTTTTAAGTTTGTAATCCGCTTGAATGTGTTTAAATGTATAGACCACCCCTCGTGGCGCATTTAAATTGTTTCGAGATGTTGGTAGATGCATGATTATATTGTTTTAAGGTTTCAATATAATTGATGTGATCGAATTATGTGATAATTTCATATTTTTCTAGATATTGATATGAATGTATGTTTTATTCTCATTTCATCATGTCGCAACCTTTTAATCCATTGTTTAATAAACTTAAAGTTAATAAACTTATTGGAGTGATTTATATCGATTGGAAATGTTTTTTTAAATTTGTCCTTACTGCACGAAAACACAATTGGGTTATTTATGTTAATATACCCGGCAAGCCTAATGATAAGTCAAGCAATGGGAAGAGGCAGTTTATGATTGGAAGCGTGACATCTCTGTCTGAGGATTTGAGGCGCGTTCATGGAGACATTGTATCCGCTGTTGAAATCATGGAACACCTTGAAGAGATATCTTCACATCAAACCCACGACTAATCAGTTCACCAGACATGACTCGGTCAAGTTGGAAATGGTGGAGGGAACGCCCGTGAGGGAGCACGTTCTCAAGATAATGGCATACCTTAACAAGTTGGAAGTACATGGTGCGGATTTTGATTGATTTCATATACCATTCTTTACCGAGAAGCTTTGAGCAGTTTCGTCTGAACTATCAGATGAATGAACGGACAAATCGTTTGCCCGAGCTCTTGCAAGCTTTAGTTTCGATGGAGGTGAAAATGGAGCACCAGTCTAGTGCTATGGTGGCTAATGGTCTGTCTACCTCTTTTGGTCCCAAGGGAGGGAAAAAGAGGAAGAGAACCAAAGGCCGGATCCAAGCAAATCCAATTGTTGCGAAAGGCAAATGCAAAGGCTAGCATCGAAGGGGAAGTGTTTTAGTTGCGGTGAGAGAGGACAATGGAGGTCTGCCTGTTCCAAGCCTAAGAGGCTAGGAAAGTTAGGTAATTCACACACCTTAGTCGTCGAAACTTGTGAAGTGGTGTATGCTGTCTATTCGTGGATAGTGGATACGAGAGCTACTGATCACATTTGTTTCATGGGTTTAAGCTAACCCGACGACTTAACGGAAGTGAGATCCCCATCACATCGGGCAATGCTACGAGAGTGGCAGCTGAAGCAGTGGGAGAAGTGCGCCTATCTTGTGAAGATAGAGTTATGGTCTTGAGAGACGTTCCTCATGTTCCTAGTTTAGAAAGAATTCAACCTTCAGTTTCTAAACTGTTTGAATAGATACTCAGTTTCTTTTAATAAAGATGTTATTATTTCTTGAAACGATGAGTTAATCTGTTCCGGAACTTTAATGGATGATCTTTATACCATTTTTTGGGCACACCACTTACAAAATTGAATCTAATAACACATCGATTATTTCGAGTAATAAAAGAAAGCGTTCTTCGGAGATGAACGAAACACTTCTATGGCATCTTAGACTAGGTCATATTAATCTAAAGCGGATAGAGAGATTGGTGAAAGACGGATCCTTGGAATCATTCCAAGTCGAACCGTTTCCAACTTGTGAATCCTGTTTAGAGGGTAAAATGACCAAGAGGGCATTTGGAGCCAAGGGGAATAGAACCACGGAAGTGTTAGAACTCGTTCATACCGATATGTGTGGTTCAATGACGATCATAGCAAGAAGGGGTATGAGTAAATTGTCTTTTTCAATGATTACTCGAGATATGGATACATCTACCTTATGATGCATAGGGAAAGAAGTATCAAGTTTCTACGATTTGATCGTAGAGGCGAATACCTTAGCGATGAATTCTTGAACTAGCTATCAGACGAAGGGATTGTATCCCTGTTGACCGTACCGAAAACCCCTCAATAGAACGGTGTGGCGGAACGAAGGAGCCAGACTCTTTTAGAAATAGTCAGACCCATGATGAGTTATTCGAATTTACCCAAGTCGTTTTGGGGTAACACCTTGGAAACAACTACTTACATTCTAAACTTGGTGCCATCCAAATCGGTTCCTAAAACCCCAATGGAATTGTGGACCGGGCGCAAGCCTAGTCTTAGACACTTGCGGATTTGGGGTTGTCCAGCATACGTGCTAGACAAGGAAGCCGGTAAATTGGATCCACGTTCGGAATTAAGGTTGTTTATAGGATGTCCCATGGGAACGAAAGGGTGTTGTTGATAAGCGAACATAAATTAATAAATGGCGAACAAGAGTTAAAGTCTTATCAAGGATTATGAAGAGCCGACCTCAAATCAAGGATGATCAACAAAGAAAATCAAGTCGGGGTGCATAAACCAATCTGGGGAGTACATAAACTGACGAACAACTATTCGGCGAACAAGATATTGGCGAACAGGTTTGAAGGCCCAAGACCAGAGATGAACATTCTGCTAAGTCACTGATGACGAGCAACATTGATAAAAGGTGGTGAATCTACCAGCCTAAGAGGTGTATGCCGACGAACAAAGGACCAAGATCCCAAAGCCAATCTGTGCAAGACACAAAGGCGAACAACTTCTGAACCATACACCCAAACGGCGAACAACTTCTATGAAAGAACTATCCTGGATCGATTTAAACCGACATGGACGAACAACAATGAAGTCCGAGATAAGACCAAAGAAGACTTTGTAACTAAGATTCAGCTTAGATAAGGTCAAACTAGAGTCAAAGGACACATGTCAAGCATGCAGACTAGGGAGACCAAGAGTCAGGAACACCTCATGCTAGCTAGTCTCTATAAATAGTTGTTCTCCAGCTTAAGAAAAAAAGTTCAAAAGTTCAAATTCATAAACACTCCCAAAACACACACTAACACACCTAAACGTGCATACATATGAAATTATTTTGATTTCGACTTTCGTATATCCAATTTCATAATCCGAACCTCGATTTATCATTTACGGTGGTAACCAATCACACGTAATTGATTGATGATCTTTAAACCGAAATTAAACAGTCATTAATCCACTCGATAAATATTGATCACCAACAGGTGTATGTTCTATAGTCTCAAGGATTAAAAGACCGTGATTAGTTCGCACTTTAAATTCTTGGAGGAAGACTATATGAATAAAAGAAAGCCCAGAAGTGAGATTACCTTAGACGAGTTAAGATGGCAAACTCCTATACCAAGTATACAAGATGATATACCACACGTCACACCTTCACAACCGGAACCTCGTCGTAGTGGGAGGATTGCAAGGCAACTCGAGAGATTCATGGGAATTGGAGAATCTTCGGATTTGATTATCGGCGATGAATCAGACCCATGAACGTACGACGAGGTAATCCAAGACAAAGACGCGGAGGCGTGGCAAACCGCAATAGAAACCGAGGTGGGTTCGATGGATTATAGTCAAGTGTGGGAGTTGGTTGATCCACCTAGTGGGGTAGAGCCCATTGGATGTAAGTGGATGTACAAGAGGAAAAGAGGACCGAACGGAAGGGTAGAGACCTTCAAAGCAAAGCTTGTGGCCTGTAGTTATGCTTAAGTCCATCCATATTCTCTTGTCGATTGCTGTGCACTTAGATTACGAGATCTGACAAATGGATGTCAAGACAGCTTTCCTTAACGGAAGTCTTGATGGGATCTATATGCAACAGCCCAAAGGTTTCGTTGGAAAAGGCCAAGAGCACCTCGTATGCAAGCTTAAGAGATCCATTTATGGACTTAAGCAAGCGTCGCGTACTTGGAACCAGTGTTTTGATCAAGTTATTAAGTCTTACGGGTTTGTGATCAAAACAAGTTCGAAAGTTGTGGGTGTAAAAGGTGTGACGGAATTGCGGTGGTATTCTTAGTATTATACGTAGACGATATTCTGCTCATTGGAAACAATGTAAAGGTATTGTCAGACGTAAGGGTATGGCTGTCAAATCAGTTTGATATGAAGGACTTAGGGAAAGTCGGTCACATCCTTGGGATCAAGTACACTCGAGATCGCAAGAGGAGGATGTTGGTCTTATCGCAAGTTTTATACAAAGCCACTGTTTTGAAGCATTTCAGCGTGCAAGATTCCAAGAAAGGTTTTGTACCTTTTAGGCACGGAATCCATCTATCTAAAGAAATATGCCCTAAGACGCAAGTGGAGATAGATGACATGAAAGACGTTCTGTACGTTTCAGACGTAGGAAGTCTTATGTATGCAATGTTGTGTACGAGACCGGATATCTGCTTTGCCGTGAGCATGATGGCAAGATATAGAAGTAACCCCGGGAAAACACATTAGATTGCAATTAAATGCGTTCTTTAGTTTCTGAAAAGAACTTGGTATGTAATGCTGATTTAACAATCAGACAATCTAATTCACATGGGATACACAGACTCAAATTTCCAATCAGACATAGACTCCAAAATAACTACCTCGGGTAGTGTGTTTTGCATGGGAGAAGGAGCCATGACATGGAGAAGCGATTTGCAGAAATGCATCGCCGATTCGACTATGGAAGCCGAATAAGCAGTTGCTTGTGAAGTAGCGAAAGAAGCGGTTTGGCTCAAGTACTTCTTAGTGGACTTGGACATTGTTCCGAATTTGCCCGACAAGATAACTGTCTTTTGTGACAATGCCAGAGCAGTTGCAAATTCAAGGGAACCGAGAGCCCACAAGGCCAGCAAACACATTGAAAGAAAACACCATCTTATACGAGAAATCGTTAAGAGAGGAGATAAAGAGGTGGCAAAGGTAAATGTCGGAGGACAACCTAGTATATCCATTCACAAAGGGTCTGCCTCTGAGTACATTTGAGAGACATGTGGATGGAATGGGAGTCAAGATTATTGCCAATCTGCTTTAAGTATAAGTGGGAGGAATTATTAGGTTAGTGTAGGTTGACATTAGATGTCACGTAGAGCTACTACACTAAGACATGCATGATGTATACTAAAAGCAGACTTTAAGTATAAGTGGGAGATTGTTGGAGTTATACGTGAAAGTATGCTTTTACTTTGTATAACTCGTGTATCAAACACTCGTTTTATGAGAATAAAGCTTTTATCACATTTGCTTTAGTTATGATTGAATGTTGAATTTCTATTGCAAACCGTTCTATATATAGTACATGTTACATTGTAGTTAATGTGGTGATACCCGATCACGGAAGACAACATTAACAGTTTACTTGTAACTAAATGTATATTTTCACGACCTAGGTGGAATTGAACAATCCGCCGTCAAAGGTCGATGTGTAAGGCTCAGATTGGTCTGTCTTGACTAAGAGATTGCACTAGCACATTTAGTATGTGTTGAAGAGGTCCTACAGCGAGGATAAATTCTTCTGTTCTGAAAGGTGAAGAATTAGACCTCAGTGGTTGTTGATTTCTTAATCTCCGTCACTTAAATAGGATCGTGTGTGCTTAATGGTTACTGCTTTGATTCATGTTGGGTGAGAATCATTGCGACTTCGAACTTTGTGTCTTGGGCAGTAATATTAATCATACGACGGTTGCTAAGATTTAATACGGAGAAACGCGTGCGAGTACGGCTCGTGTGATTAGTCCCCTTGGTGGGCTCAGAAGTTTTATTGTACCAAATCTTGCAAGTGAAGAATTAGTTTCTTCGGTACGAATAATAATGTTGAGCTGTCTTTACTCCAAGGTGAAAGATGTTAATTAATTTAGAGCTATTCAGAAGCTTAATTAATTAATGGACTTGATAATCTTAAAAGCGGGAAATAATAACCGGGAGCCCATATTATCGTAATATGGATTAAGATGGATAGTGCAATATTAATTTATTAGTGGTAATAATTAATATTAATGGATTGAATTGTATTGGGGCTCAATATTGAAATTCAGAAGTCCATTAGGAGGTCCAATCTTAATTCTCCTTAAGGCCCCTCAAGTAGCCCATTAAGTAGCCCAATAATGATAAGGTGATTAAAATAAAAAGAAAATATTAATGCTGATTTTTCAAGTAATTTTCGAAAATAAGAGAATAAAAAAGAAATAAGATTTTGTTGATTTTCTTGGAAAGATATTATGGAAGATATGTATTCTAGGAACACAAGAATATCTCATATATTCAAGAAGATCCAAATCTTTGGATTTCTTGTTGAAATTTTCGAAACTTAACCCCTTAATATGTAAGGTGAGATTTTTTTGGAATATTTTATTTTGGAGAAAAGAATATATGGGATATATTCAAGATTTCTTAGAGTCTAAGAAAAGATTTCTCCAAGCCCATATTTGACACATAATTTTCGGCCCCTACATATTATAAATAGGGGATGATTATTTCATCCCCAAGTACATAATTCCATGTGTTGGAAAAATCAAGAAGCATATATATTTTTTTCTTTTTCCTTAGTTTATTAAATTACTTGAAAGCATCTCCCACCGGTGATCAAGTGAGGTGAAAAGGGAAATACTTGAGAAGACTTTGGGTTGATAGAGCGAGATTATAATTGTCCCGTATATCCAAAGGCCAATTCTACAAGAGGTACGTTAATCGCATATTTACTTGTTTATTCCGCCTAGTTAATATGTGAAATTAATTCAACATGCATGATGAAAATTAGTTGTTGGAATTATTATTTGAATTAATTAGGATTAATTCATGCTAGTAATAATTGTATTTAAATTCGTATTTAAATTTCATCCCGAATAGATTCCGGGCACCCCTATTTTCCCAACAGTGTGTGGTCCAATGACGATCAAAGCAAGAATGGGGTATGAGTATTTTGTCACTTTCATTGACGATTACTCGAGATATGGGTACATTTACCTTATGAGGCATAAGTCTGAAACTTTTGATAAGTTCAAGAAGTTTAAGGCCGAAGCCGAGAAACATAGGGAAAAGAGTATCAAGTTTCTACGATCAGATCGTGGAGATGAATACCTCAACGATGAATTCTTGAACTACTTATCGGACGAAGGGATCGTATCCCAGTTAACCGCACCGGGAACCCCTCAACAGAATGGTGTGGTAGAACGAAGAAACCGGACTCTTTTAGAGATGGTTAGATCCATGATGAGTTATTCGGATTTACCCAAGTCGTTTTGGGGTAACGCCTTGGAAACGACGACTTACATTCTAAACTTGGTGTCATCCAAATCGGTTCCTAAAACCCCAATAGAATTATGGACCGGACGCAAGCCCAATCTAAGACATTTGCGGATTTGGGGTTGTCCGGCATACGTGCTAGACAAGGAAGCCGGTAAGTTGGATCCACGTTCGGAATTAAGGTTGTTTATAGGGTACCCTGCGGGAACGAAAGAGTGTATGTTCTATAGTCCCAAGGATCAAAAGACCGTGATTAGTACACACTTTAAATTCTTGGAGGAAGATTATATGAACAATCGGAAGCCTAAAAGTGAAATTATCTTAGAAGAATTGAGAGGACAAACCTCGATACCAAGTATACAAGATGATATACCACACGTCACACCTTCACAACCGGAACCCCGTCGCAGTGGGAGGATTGCTAGGCAACCCGAGAGATTCATGGGAATAGGAGAATCTTCAGATTTGATTTCCGGTAATGAATCAGACCCATGGACATACGATGAGGCAATCCAAGATAAAGACGCGGAGTCATGGCAAACGACAATGGAAGCCGAGATGGGTTCGATGGATCATAATCAAGTGTGGGAGTTGGTCGAACCACCCAATGGGGTAGAACTCATTGGATGCAAGTGGGTGTACAAGAGGAAAAGAGGACCAGACGGAAGGGTTGAGACCTTCAAATCAAGGCTAGTGGCCAAAGGGTATACTAAAAAAGAAGGGATCGATTATGAGGAGACCTTTTCGCCTGTAGCTATGCTTAAGCCCATCTGTATTCTCTTGTCGATCATTGCGCACCTAGATTACGAGATCTGGCAAATGGATGTCAAGACAGTTTTCCTTAACGGAAGTCTTGACGGGATAGATATCTATATGCAACAGCCCAAAGGTTTTATTGAAAAAGGCCAAGAGCACCTCGTATGCAAGCTTAAGAGATCCATTTATGGACTTAAGCAAGCATCGCGTACTTAGAACCAGTGTTTTGATCAAGTGATTAAGTCTTATGGGTTTGATCAAAATGAGTTCGAAAGTTATGTGTATAAGAAACGTGGCGGAACTGCGGTGATATTCTTAGTATTATACGTAGACGATATTCTGCTTATTGGAAATAATATAAAGGTATTGTCAGACGTAAAGGTATGGTTGTCAAAACAATTTGATATGAAAGACTTAGGGGAAGCCGGTCACATCCTTGGGATCAAGATCACTCGCGATCGCAAGAAGAGGATGTTGGGCTTATCACAAGCTTCATACATTGACACTGTTTTGAAGCGTTTCAGCATGCAAGATTCTAAGAAAGGTTTTGTACCTTTTAGGCATGTAATCCATCTATCTAAAGAAATGAGCCCTAAGATGCAAGCAAAGATAGATGACATGAAAGGTGTTCCTTACGCTTCGGCCATAGGAAGCCTTATGTATGCAATGCTGTGTACGAGACTGGATATCTGCTTTGTCGTGGGCATGGTGGCAAGATATCAAAGTAATCCCGGGAAAGACCATTGGACTACCGTAAAGTGCATCTTGAGGTATCTGAAAAGAACTCGTGAGCAGATGCTGATTTACCAATCAGATAGATTATGCCCGTGGGATACACGGACTCGGATTTTCAATCAGACATAGACTCAAGAAAGTTAACCTCGGTAGTGTGTTTTGCATGGGAGAAGGAGTTATTTCATGGAGAAGCGTTAAACAGAAATGCATCGCCGATTCGACCATGGAAGCCTAGTATGTAGCTGCTTGTGAAGCAGCGAAAGAAGCAGTTTGACTCAAGAACTTCTTAGTGGACTTGGATGTTGTTCCGAATTTGCCCGACATGATAACTGTCTATTGTGACAATACCGGAGCAGTTGCAAATTCAAAGGAACCGAGAGCCCACAAGACCAGCAAACACATAGAAAAAAATACCATCTTATACAAGAAATCGTTAAGAGAGGAGATATAGAGGTGGCAAAGATAGCGTCGGGAGACAACCTAGCTGATCCATTCACAAAGGGTCTGCCTCAGAGTACATTCGAGAGACATGTGGATGGAATGAGAGTCAAGACTATTGTTAATCTGCTTTAAGTATAAGTGAAAGGAATTATTAGGTTAGTGTAGGTTGACATGAGATGTCACATAGAGCTACTACACTAGACATGCATGATGATGTATACTAAAAAACAGACTTTAAGTATAAGTGGGAGATTGTTGGAGTTATACGTGAAAGTATGCTTTTACTTTGTATAACTCATGTATTAAACACTTGTTTATGAGAATAATTCTTTTATCACATTTGCTTTAGATATGATTGAATGTTGAATATTTATTGCAATCAGTTCATTATAAATAGTACATGTTACATTGTAGTTAATATGGTGATACCCGATCACGGAATATCATATTAACGGTTTCCTTGTAACTAAACGTACAAATTCACGACCTAGGTGGAATTGAACAATCCTCCGTGAAAGGTCGATGTGTATATCTCAGATTGGCTTGTCTTGACCAAGAGATTGCACTAGCACATTTAGTATGTGTTGAAGAGGACCTACAACGAGGATAAATTCTTCTGTTCTGAAATGTGAAGAATTAGACCTTAGTGGTTATTGATTTCTTAATCTCCGTCACTTAAATAGGACCGTGTGTACTTAATGGTTACTGCTTTGATTCATGTTGGGTGAGAATCATCGTGACTTCGAACTTTGTATTTTGGGCAGTAATATTAATCATACGATGGTTGCTAAGATTTAATACGAGAAACGCGTGCGAGTATGGCTCGTGTGATTAGTCCCCTTGGTGGGCTCAGAAGTTTTATCTTACCAAATCTTGCAAGTGAAGAATCAATTTCTTCAGTACGGATAATAATGTTGAGCTGTCTTTACTCCAAGGTGAAATATATTAATTAATTTAGAGCTATTCAGAAGCTTAATTAATTAATGGACTTGATAATCTTAAACGCGGGAAATAACAACCGGGAGCCCATATTATCGTAATATGAATTAAGATGGATAGTACAATATTAATTTATTAGTGGTACTAATTAATATTAATGGGCTGAATTATATTGGGCTCAATATTGAAATTCAGAAGTCCATCAGGAGGTCCAAACTTAGTTCTCCTTAAGGCCCCTCAAGTAGCCCAATAATGATAAAGTGATTAAAATAAAAGAAAATATTATTGCTGATTTTCCTTTGTATTTTTCGAAAATTGTCAAATTAGGAGAGAAAAGATTTTGTTGATTTTCTTGGAAAGATATTATGGAAAATAAGTATTCTTGGAATATAAGATTATCTCATATATTCAAGAAGATCCAAATTTTGGTTTCTACTCTTAATGTTTTCGAAAATTACATGATTAAATAGGAGAGTGAGATTTTTGTGGAATATTTTACTATGGAGAAAAGAATATATGAGATATATTCAAGATTTCTTAGAGACTAAGAAAAGATTTTCTCCAGACCCATAAAATACACCAAAAATTCGGTCATCACCTCTTATAAATAGAGGGTGATTATTTCATCCCCGATTACATAATTCCATGTGTTGAAAAATTCAAGAGCATATATATTTTTCTTTTTCCTTAATTATTTAAATTGCTTGAAAGCACTTTCCACCGGTGATCAAGCACTGTTGATAGGCGAACAATTATTAAAGCCTTATCAAGGACTATGAAGAGCCAACCACAAATTAAAGATAATCAGTAAAGAAAAGCAAGTCGGGTGCATAAACCAATCTGGGGAATACATAAACTGACAAACAACTATTCGTCGAACAAGATATTGGCGAACAAGTCTAAAGACCCAAGACCAGATATGGACCCACCACCAAGTCAATAATGACGAACAATACTAGTAAAAATGTTACAGTTATCAGCCTAAGAGGTGTATGTTGACGAACAAAGGACCATGATCCCAAAGCCAATCTGTGTAAAACACAAAAGCGAACAACTTCTGAGCCATACACCCAAAAGGCGAACAACTTCTATGAAAGAACCATCCTGGATCAACTAAGCTGACCTGGACGAACAACAATGAAATTCGAGATAAGATCAAAGAAGACTTTGTAACTAAGATTTAGCTTAGATAAGGTCAAACTTGAGTCAAAGGACACATGTCAAGCATGCAGGCTAGGGAGACCAAAAGTCAGGAACACCTCATGCTTGCTAGTCTCTATAAATAGTTGTTCTCCAGCTTATGAAATACAAGTTCAAATTCATAAACACTCCCAAAACACACAGTAATACACCTAAACGTGCACACATACGAAATTATTACGATTTTGATTTTCATATTTACAAGTTCATAACCCGACCTTCGATTTACCATTTACGGTGGTAACCAATCACACGTAATTGCTGGATGATCTTTAAACCGAACCTAAACAGTCACTAATCCATCCGATAAAAATTGATCACCAACAATTTTGGCCACTAGAAGGAGGGTTCGAACCTCAGGTTAGTGTGATTACTCAAGAACTTCAAGTTGAAAACTTGAAGATTCAAAGAAAACCTCAAGAAATCTTTGAAGATACAAGCAAAGGTGTTCTTGGTGTTCTTCAATATTAAAATTAAAGAAACAATTTATATTGAAATGCCTCAATCCAAGGAAACCCAAGCATCTCGTTTGTCAAGGAGAGCATCTCCAACACGAGCCTCGTCGGCCGACCACCGAGATCGTGATCCTAGACATGTGAATAGATCACAACACACGGCCATAACCCATAACCTCCCACCTGAGATGGAGGCCCTGGCGAACAACCCTAACGAATTAGCCAAAACCATTGCTGCTCTCCAAGCTCTACAGAGACAGCAAGATCAGAATAGACCTTCACTAGTGAGGCCTAAGGACAGACCTGTGGAAGTTGTTAGGGCTAGATCAACCAGGGGCGAACAGCATGAGGTGAACAGTGCCCAAGTTAGGCGGGATAAGGGCAAAGCAAAGATGGTTGAACCAAGAGAGGGCCAGGCTGAATCTGCTCGCGGGCGAACAACAATGTCGAGCCACGAAACAACCCGCTCCAGTGCCCAGGACAGACTTGGCCAACCCCAGCAACAGGAGAAAGTTGCTCGCCAGGAAGCTGAGCATGGGCGAGCAACATTTGAACAACCTCGCCCTTTCGGTCCATGAAAGACTTTCCCAATCTGTCTTCAAACGTTTGGGACCTAATGCGGCGAGCAATCCTAAAAAGCAGCTCCAGGATTTGCCTTCTCCAAGCGAGGGACTGCGACGAACAGAAAAGTTTGCACCTTTGTTCGCCGAACAGCCTCCAAGTCAGGGGGCATCTCTGGATGAGCTATCAAGCTTGAGGAGGGCGATAGAAAGCATGCAGGGACAGTTAGACCAGCAAAGAGGGGTGGGGACGACCAACTTGCCATCCTCACCATTATCAACTTACATTCTGAAAGCCCCGATTCAGAAGAAAGTCCAATTCCCTGCAAGCATACAGTATGACGGCCTTGTTGATCCCAGAGTTCATCTAACAAAATACTCAGATTATATGGTCTCGGTGGGAGCCTGCGATGCCACTCAATGCCGAAACTTCCCGTTAACCTTGGGGGACCGGGTGCACAAATGGTTCTCAGCATTGCCACCAGCATCCATCCATTCATTTACTCAGCTGAGTCGGGAGTTTATGTCTCATTTCTCAACGGCGGGATCGTACTTGTCCCAGAAACACCGGTTGTCAGACCTAAAATAAAATGACGACGAATCAGATCGAGCATTCATGGAAAGGTTCGACAAGGTGTTGTTGGAGGGTGAGCCCGTCAGCGAGGACACAAAAATTGTTGCTATTATGGCAGGACTGAAGAAAGGATCAAAGCTATGGAAAGAAGTACATCTGAAGTGCCCAAGAAGCTACGCCGAGTTTAGAAATCAGGCCGGCATATTCGTTTCTATGCATGAGGCCCTGCAGTCAAACTTGGGAGAGAACAAAGCCGACCCCAAGGAGAACAACAAAAAACCTAGCACAACAAGTTATCGAGTCCCTAAAAACATGAAGGCGTTCACTGAAGGGACATAACTCAAAGAGAAATTGAACCAAGTGCTAACAGTGTCAGTCGATACTGTTTATGAGAATGTGAAGGATAAGGAGTTTTTCTCCCCTCCCCGAAAAATTCGCCAAGATACTGGCAAACTCAACCCTAACAAGTATTGTGCCTACCATCAAAGCGTGGGGCACTTTACAAGTGAATGTAGAGATTTGCTCAAACAACTCTGGCGTTTCTACGAGGACGGAAAGCTCTCCGACTTTGTCAAAAGACAACCCGGAAAAAGAGTCTGGGAGAACAACTCTGAGGACGAAGATGATCAACCCCAGAAGAACAATAAGCCGGCACGACCAGTTCCTACCATTCCTACTCGTCCATTGGAAGATTTGTATATGATGGAACCTGCAGGTCCCGCAGGAGGATGTTTTGATGGACGGCCGCCAATCTCCAACCGAAAGAGAAAGGCTGAGTTACGAGCAATCGATCAAGTCCAAGAAATGGGGGTCAAACCATCTATCATGCAGACGGCGGAGTTGACTTTTACTGAAAAAGATCTTGAAGGAGTTTTGACTCCACATAACGATTCGCTCGTAATCTGTGCAAAGATTATGGGGACTCGGGTCCATAGGTTGTTGGTAGACACTGGAGCTTATACCAACATCTTATTCAAAAGTACACTTGATAAACTTGGAGACTTTTCAGCCCACATCCGGGACTCAAACCATAGAATCTTAGGCTTCGGGAATGCAGTAACAGTCCCGTTGGGAGAAATTCTTTACTTGTACAACTTGTAACGATCGAGGAACCCGAAAAGAATATTACAAGAATGGTAGATTTCTTGGTCGTAGACCAGGAATCGACCTATAATAGGTTCCTTGGTCGACCTTTTTTGAATGAATTTAAAACTGCCTGTTCAACTTACCATTATTGCTTGAAGTTTCCAACAGCAAGTGGAGCAGGCACAGTCAAAGGAGATCAAAGAAAGGCTCGGGAATGCCTCTTACAACTGCAAGCAAAACATGCGCAAGTATCCATGATGGAAGCCGCCACCAGCTATCCAGTTGATGAACCATCAATATTGGAGAACATGATGGACATAGAAGATGACCACATGGATACGGACGAACAACATCCGGACGAGCAAGTGCTGGACGAACAACTCATCACCACCCAGAGAGAAATTCCACCTGGCGAGTAACAAAGGGGTGGTGACGAGCAACATTCATATGATGGCTTGGAGGGCCAGGTGTTAACTAACAACAACGAATCAGGGCCAACAGATGATCTAGATCCCCGCCTGGGGGCAGAGCCGATGAACATCGAAAATGATTTTAACTCTGAGGGACCAATACTTGATCCTCGGTGGAAAGGACAAAAACGACGAGCAACTCCAGTTGAAGAGCTGGAGGCGTTCAAAGTTAATCCTGAAAACCTGGATCTCGAATTATACATAGGATCTGAGCTCCCTGAGCCTTACAGATCCCGAATGAAAGAATTCCTCAGCAAAAATCTAGATGTTTTTGCTTGGTCTCATGCAGACATGGTGGGAATAGATCCGAAACATGCTTGCCACAAACTAAACATCAACCAAGCAAAGAGGCCCGTCCATCAAAAACGACGGAAATACGGCCCAGACAAGTATCAGGCCTTAAATGAAGAAGTAAAGAAGTTGTTAGACAATGACCTAATCCGACAAGCTCTCTGTCCACAATGGGTAGCAAACCCAGTCCTTGTGAGAAAGCCAAATGGGTCCTGGAGGCTATGCATAGATTTTACGGATCTGAATGCAGCATGCCCGAAGGACAACTTTCCTCTTCCTCACATTGACCAATTGGTGGACAGCACTGCAGGTCATGAAATGCTAACATTCATGGATGCCTTTGCCGGGTACCATCAAATTCCGATGCATCCAGATGATCAAGAGAACACAACATTTTATACAAACAAAAACTTGTTGTGTTGGAAAAGAATGCCCTTTGGCCTCATCAACGCCGGAGCAACTTATCAAAGACTGGTGAACAAAATGTTCGACCAACAAATTGGAGATAAAGTAGAAGTCTACGTTGATGACATTGTAGTCAAAAGTCACCGTAAAGAAGACCATCTCCAACACTTGACCCAAGTGTTCGAAGTTCTTCGACACTACAACATGAAGCTGAATCCAAAGAAGAGCAGCTTTGGAGTTCATTCAGGCAAATTCTTGGGTCATCTTGTTAGTCAACGGGGAATAGAGGCTAATCCAACAAAAGTTAAAGCCATAGTGGATATGCAACCACCACGTTCAATAAAAGAAGTGCAAAGGCTCACGGGATGTCTAGCAGCACTAAACCGGTTCATATCCAGATAAGGGGATAAATGTCGTCCATTCTTTGAGGCCATCAAGAAAGGACAATTCACATGGACTAACAACTGTCAAAAGGCGTTCGACCAACTCAAAGACTACCTGGAAGATGTAAAAATCCTATCAAAACCCGTCCCAGGAGAAAAGCTATATTTATACTTGGCAGCGTCGGAGGTGGCCATCAGCTCCGTTCTGGTACGGGAAGACGGCAAATTCCATCAACCTATCTATTACGTCAGTCAAGCTTTGCATGAGGCGGAGATCAAATATTCCCCAACCGAGAAGCTGGCATACGCGCTAGTCATGAGTGTGAGAAAGTTACGGCCATACTTTTTTTATCATCAAGTTGAAGTACTAACAACTTTCTCACTCAGACAAATTCTCCATCGCCCCGACACAGCTGGTCGTCTATTAAAATGGTCATTGGAGATTAGCCAATTCGGGGTGACTTATGCTTCTCGAACAGCGATCAAAGGGCAAGCGTTAGCCGACTTTATAGTCGAACTGACCTTCCCACCAGATCCGACGAGAGGACTTGATCACCCCTGGCATCTTTATGTTGACGGATCTTCGACTAACATAGCCTCGGGGGCAGGAGTGGTTCTAATCAGTCCAGGTAGATAAGTATTCACTTCGGCAATCAGATTTGGCTTTATGACAACCAACAACGAAGCCGAGTATGAAGCTCTCATTGCTGGTCTCCATCTATCCCTGGCAGTAGGTGTCAGACGGTTGCAAATATTCGGCGATTCACAATTGATTGTGAACCAGGTCCGAGGTGAATATGAGGTGAAGGACGGCCATATGATCGAATATCAACGAATTGTTGCTCACCTGATGTCCTTGTTAGACCAAGTATTCATTGAACAAATCCCAAGGACGAGCAACACTCAAGCAAATGCGTTGGCCCGACTAGCAACAAGTGAAGGGCCTGCAGAGTTGGCAGACATTATAATTACAAAGATGAATGACCCATCAACAACAAGTTATAATGTCAACAAACTTAACGATCAAACCAGTGAAGAAGAAGACTGGAGAACAAGTATAGTCAAATACTTGAAAAGTGGAGAAAAACCAAACAACTCTTTTGAAGCTGCCAAGCTAATTAAGCAAGCCGCCAGATATACTCTGGTAGGCGAGCAACTTTACAAAAGAGGAATATCACTTCCACTTCTCAAATGTTTACCTAGGGGGCAAGGACGAGCAATACTCGAAGAAATACATGCCGGAGTATGTGGAAATCACACTGGGGGGCAAGCCTTGGCATACAAAACTATCAGACAAGGCTATTACTGGCCGACTTTACGCCAGGACGCAATCAAAAAAGCAAAGACTTGCCACCAATGTCAAATTTTTGCACCAAACATTCATACCCCGGCTCAACAGCTCGTATCGATTTATAGCCCGTGACCTTTTGCTAGATGGGGAATGGACATTATTGGTCCATTCCCAGCAGGAGTTGGAGGAGTTCGATTTGTCGTTGTGGCAGTCGACTATTATACAAAATGGGCAGAAGCAGAGGCCATGTTGAAAATCACGCAACATAAAATGATTAACTTCATTTGGAAGAACATTGTCTGTCGTTTTGGAGTTCCACAAACCATCGTGACAGACAATGGTCCACAGTTTGATGGGAAGGAGTTAAGAGATTTCTGTACTAAGTGGGGGATCAAAAAACATTACTCTACACCTTATCATCCCCAATCGAATGGACAAGTTGAAGCCGTAAACAAAATTATCAAGCATACGTTAAAGGTACGGCTAGCAGAAAGCAAAAGTAGTTGGTCTACAGAACTTCCGGAAGTCCTATGGGCATACAGAGTTTCTCCCAGGTCAAGCACCGGAGAAACACCTTTTGCAATGGCTTTCGGGACAGAGGCTGTAATACCAATTGAGTTAAAGACCAATACATTCAGGACGACCAACTTTGATGAGCAGGCGAACAACTCTGCTTTGGCTGCGGATATGGATTTGCTCGAAGAAAAAAGATTAAATGCCGAGCTAAAAAATGCTATCTACAAGCAGCGAGCAGAATGCTATTATAATTCCCATGTTAAAATCAGGGAATTCGGAGTTGGAGATATGGTTCTAAGAAAGTTGCTCACCCAACCTCCAGGTGTATTGGGACCAACTTGGGAGGGCCCGTATCGTATAACGGAAAAATTCGTTAATGGTGCATACGATATCGAAGATATGGAAGGCAAGCCAGCCCAATACTCCTGGAATGTTGTACATCTGAAGAAGTACTATCAATGAGACGAACAAGTTCTTAATTGGGCGAACAAATGTCTCGGGGGGCCAGTGAATCAAGTAAGGCAAACCAAAGACTTGCCTAATTTTTGGAAAATTTTGCTAAGTATAGAATTTAAAGTTGTTCGACACATTGTATAGTTTGGTGTTGTTTCATCTTTTATATAGACAGAGTTGCTCGGCAAAAATATTATAAGCGAGCATGTTTTAATTAGTGTTCAAAGTTGTTCGTCAATTTGTACATGTTAGTAACAAGCAGTCTTTTAGCACTTGTAAATTGTTCATTATATAAATATAGTAGTTGTTCGTCAAAAGAAAAAGTCCAAAAGCTCGAGGTACAAGTTCAATTTAAGGTTGTTCATTTTTAAAATGGACAGAACCTAAAGACCAAAGCCATTTAAAGGTTGTTCGTTTTTTTAAAATGAACAGAACCTAAGGCTGAACCCTGATTCCACTAAAGGCAAAGTTCAATTCGAACAAAAGCCCAACACTATATGTTATAATTGCAAAAGCATTGATAAAAATGTAAAGACAATTAACATATAAAGAAAATGAGCGAACATGAGAAAGACATTCCATTAATCAAAAAGGGCATTAAGCCTAAAAATTAGTACAATGATCCTAGAGGTCAAGAACTACAAAATGAGCGAACAACTATTACAAAGAAGGTGAAGAAAAAAGCCAAATCTTCAGCAGCCTTATCCTCCGCCTCTTTAGCTTTCTGCTTGTCAGCGGCGGCCACCTCTTCCTCTTGTTCGCCTTCATCAACTGGAGGAGGAGGATGAGTGATGGCAATACTGGGGTCAAGTTTGTCAAGTTTAACCCCTAGTACAGCCAAATCCGCTAGCTGAATTTCAATATTGTTCGGCGGTGGATAGTGCTCCATGAATTCGTTCAAGTCCTTGCTCATTTCCTCCACCAAATCCTTGAAGTCATAGGCATCGGCCGTGCGAATGCTGTCCGCATAGGCGCAGATGTATCCAAGGTTTGAAATGGGAGCAGTTCGAGCCTGAACTTCGGCTTCGAGTTGCTCGCTTGTGTAGAGGTTGGCTTCCGCCTCCCGGAGACGAGCAATTTCTGCTTTCAGCCAGGCATTCTCTTGTTCAGCCGCTGACAACTTTTTCTCCCCCTCGCCGAGCTGGGCCTCCTTGTCCTTCAGCTCCTTGGACAAACCTTGAATCTCTTCAAGACGCTTTTGCTCAGCATCAATGTAAACATTGATCTGGTTGTTGAGACGAGCAACCTTGGCCTCATATTGGCTGATGAGACCGTCTTTCTCTTCAGTGAGTTGCCGAGCAGTGCTGGCATAATGACGAGCAGACTCTTCTTGCTCGGCAACTTGGACCATTGCCCTTTGGGCCGTGACGAGGCCGTTGGCGTGGAGCATCATAGAGAGATGGAGGTTGTCCACTAGCCCCTGTTGGAGGATGGCTTTGTCCAAGGGACGCGTCCAGGCTCGGGCGACCAACTCCATCACCTTGCGAACATGTTCGCCAGGAATCTCCCTTATGTTAACGGGAGTCTTCGAGCAAGCGTACTGATGTACAACACTTGCTCGACCGGGATGATCGTCAGCACGATATCTGCGAACAAGAAAGAAAAGGATACTTAGAAAAATAAAAAATAAAAAATGAATCTTGCTCGGCAGAGGCAGGGGTAGACTTACTCCTTAAATTTCCGGTCATCCCAACCCAGATGGGTGAGGTCCTCGGGGCCGCGGCCAGAAGTGGAATCCTTGCCTGCTTTGCCTGTTTTTTCTGCAGGCTCAGTGGAGCGGCGAACAACATCCCCCTCAGGACGAGAATGACTGTGGCCTACCTTCTCCTTCCCCTTACCAACAATGGGGACATCATGGGCCAACGGAGTCCCATCGGCTTTTTTCAAACGTTTCCCCCCACGAGGAGGAGAAATAGGAGAAGATGGCTGGGCAGGAGCGAGATGAGCAGTTGGTCGCGGGACTTTGGCTCCCTCAGCCTTGTTCGTCATTCCTAAGATCTTGGTGGGCGGGTCGCCTCTCCTCTTCCGTCCTTTTGGAGACGCCATCTCGAAAACTCTTTGTTCGAGAAGAGCAAAACTGGGGGGAACTGCAACGGTGACTTGCTCGGCTATAAAAAAAAAGGAGTTAGACGAGCAAGTTGTAAAAGTAAAATGACGAGCAAAATTGGTATTAGGAGTTAGAAATTTCTCATACCTGGGGGCACCTCCGCTTGTGCTTCCAAGTGATGAGGGTAAGGAAACAAGCGAGCAGCTCTCAAGCACTTTCCCTCGCGCAAATACTCGGTGGTCCTATCTGCTTTGTTGCGAAGGCCGACCAAGCAGGAGGTGAATAGAAACTCCGAGCCGATCTCTTCTTCTTCCGAGTTCCACTTGGGCAAACGAGGGCCTGCGAACAAACAAGAAAAGTTAAATTAGAACAGTACAGTTCGAAGACGAACAAGAAAATAGTCTTACGTTTAAATTTCCCATAAGAGGCAGGGGAATTTATTCGTCCATCACCACCGTGTGGACCAGAAGATGCTTGCCAATCACCCCCGATGAAGAAGAAGTGTTGTTTTCAATCGCGAATTTTGTTCGGCACCCCCTCCACCATCTTCAGTCCAGTCCTGGCCTTGAGATAAAAATAACCTTCCTCTCCAGGGGGACATCTCGTGATCGTCATTAGGTAGTTGATCTCATATGCAGTTATGCGATCGACGTACCCCTCTAATGCGAACAAACACATCGTCCCCAATAAGTTCATCCATCCAATTGGGGTAATTTGGGTGATAGCAAGGTTGGTCGCCTCTAGGAAGCGACCAACAATAGGTGGAAGGGGCAATCTCAATCCAGCAATCAGAGTATGAATGTTGATCGCCGTGCATCCTGGAGGTGGGCGATCAGCTCTCTCTTTTCTCTTGGGAGCCCACATATGAATATCATAGGGAATCTTGTAGGTCTCCCGGATCGAATCCAACTCATACTCGCGAACAACGCTTTTAATCTTGCTCGCCTGGTACTCAGTTTTCACCCGATCCAATACTTCTCTATGTGGGCGAGCAAAGTTATTCGCATGCTCCTCAGCATATGCACGCCATTCAAAAGGCCGAGCAACTCCAGTTGGGATCTCATTTTCCATCATTCTTGGTGATGGGAGCCCTATTCCTTCTAGAAATTCGTGAGTCAGCTCGTCAAATAATGGATCTTCTGATTCGGCACTGGATGAAGAATCGCTCTCCGAATTCCTGCTCGCCGCGACCACTATTTCTCTCCCAGATGGGCGGGCACCAGTATCCTCAACTGAACGAACCACCGAATCCACGTGAGGAACCGACGCCGAGGAAATCTCGAAGGGAGGTTGATCGACGGGGGCCGCGATTGGGAAAAGTGGGTCAAGAGTTTCTTCAGATTTGTTACTCGAATGCGAAGACATGGGAGGAGAAAAGCAAAAATCCAGATGGCGGCGGATGAAGTTGCAGACGGCGGCGCTTCACCGGTGAAGATGATGGCACAAGGTCCCTTACGGCGGCGATGGAGAAATGTGGAAGAAAAAAAGAGAAATAAGAAGAGATAAAAAAAGTAACTACCTTGGGAATGGAATTTGAGGCCGAATGCAAGAGAAACGGACGCCGGAAAGCTCGAGATCGCCGGAGAAGGAGGAAATCGCCGGAGATACTGTAGCAAGAAGTGAAAAAGTGGGAAAAATTTGTTTATCCTTTCTATTTATACCCCAAGCAAAAAACGGGGTACAAGATGCAATTTTCAACAAAACATGGGCTAAATTGAGAGAAAGCGGGGTCTTTTTCGAGCAAGTATGAAAACTGAAGGGTCTATATGTAAATATAGGGGCGCGTGGCCTCGGGGCTGCTCGCCCGTGGGCAGCGCGCAATCATGCCGCCCACTTCATCCTCGTACATCCCCCAGATCTTGGGAAGACGAAACGGTGAATTCAAAGTTGATCGCCTATTTCAATGATGATCGTCCAAATCGTCGCTAGTATAATATCCTAACTACAGTTGCTCGCCACAAAGTTGCTCGTCTGAGACAACATGTAGTCAGGATAGGGGGCAATTGTTGATAGGCGAACAATTATTAAAGTCTTATCAAGGACTATGAAGAGCCAACCACAAATTAAAGATAATCAGTAAAGAAAAGCAAGTCGGGGTGCATAAACCAATCTGGGGAATACATAAACTGACGAACAACTATTCGTCGAACAAGATATTGGCGAACAAGTCTAAAGACCCAAGACCAGATATGGACCCACCACCAAGTCAATAATGACGAACAACACTAGTAAAAGTGTTACAGTTATCAGCCTAAGAGGTGTATGTTGACGAACAAAGGACCATGATCCCAAAGCCAATCTGTGTAAAACACAAAAGCGAACAACTTCTGAGCCATACACCCAAAAGGCGAACAACTTCTATGAAAGAACCATCCTGGATCAACTAAGCCGACCTGGACGAACAACAATGAAATTCGAGATAAGATCAAAGAAGACTTTGTAACTAAGATTTAGCTTAGATAAGGTCAAACTTGAGTCAAAGGACACATGTCAAGCATGCAGGCTAGGGAGACCAAAAGTCAGGAACACCTCATGCTTGCTAGTCTCTATAAATAGTTGTTCTCCAGCTTATGAAATACAAGTTCAAATTCATAAACACTCCCAAAACACACAGTAATACACCTAAACGTGCACACATACGAAATTATTACGATTTCGATTTTCATATTTACAAGTTCATAACCCGGCCTTCGATGTACCATTTACGGTGGTAACCAATCACACGTAATTGCTTGATGGTCTTTAAACCGAACCTAAACAGTCACTAATCCATCCGATAAAAATTGATCACCAACAAGCACGACGAAAGGGAAATACCTGAGAAGGTCTTTGGGTTGATAAAGCGCGTTTGTGATTGTCCTGTTTTATTCAAAGGTCAATTCTACGAGAGGTACGTAAATCACATAACTTCTTAGTTTATTCCGCCATAGATTTTATGTGAATTAATTCAACATGCATGATGATAAAATTGTTGTTGAAATTATTATTTTAATTAATTAGGATTAATTAATGCTAGTAATAATTGTATTTAAATTCGTATTTAAATTTCATCCCAAATAGATTTCGGGCACCCCTATTTTCCCAACAGTATACTCATCAATATGCTTCTTTCCAGTATTGCACATGTCCGAGTACGAGAGACATTTTTTCTTGAAACACCAGCTAACTACGAGCATACAAAACATCCAAAGCAATGTCCCGAAAGTTGGCTTAAGCTTCGACAATAATATGAATCCACTCTTCAAGTCCGATATGTTGAGTCACCTGCAGCTGCAAAATCTGTGTTAATATCTCCGCGGGGTCCGACTCTCATGATTGTCGAACTCGTGTGTAAGGAAAATAATTAAATTAATTAAATTCACACATTTCTATAACAGACTTTTAGATGAGATGAAATTAATTCATTTAATTATTTCATGGTATCAGAGTCAAATGACTCATGTCCAGATCCAAAAGATCTTGGATTCGAACTCCACCCATATTAAATTATCCACTCATTGAGCCTCCGTAAGTTGAGTCTAGCCCATAAGTGAGGGGAGGTGTAAGAGCACTAATTAAATGAATTAATTTCACACCTTTCTATAAGTTTGTACTTTTAGATGAGATGAAATTCTTTCACCATGCACAATCTCAGAGTGCATGTTTTGTCGTTTCAACTCTCCTTCACACTGTTCACAAAAGGGATTCACATCTATATATACTCCCACCAAGTTAATATTAGTAGGAAGAATGTCATGCATCACCATCCAAAAGAACAACTGAATCTTACGGGTTGCCTCCAATTATGCACCATACAAATTCTACCTTTGTACGACTCTAACGACAAAGCACCTCAAAATCTCCATATTTTGCACGGTAAATTCCATCCTTGTTAAACATATACACAAGAACATCAGTCGAGGGGTACATAGGGATTGGGATTCGGCTTATGCGACCAGCCTCCCCCGGAGCAGACAAGTGTAACCAGTCAAATCCCAACTCGACCTGTCCTAAAAAATAGGCCACTATCATTGAGGTCCGACTTTTTTTCACCATCCTCATCGAAGATCCAATGTTCATCTCAAAGACGAATAGTCTCACCATCCACAACAAACCACTCTTCAACACCTTCCTCCCTTTCAAAATACGTGAAACTAGAATTATAGCCTGCACCGATTTGAGTTACACCTTGAAATTGATTTACAAGGGATTTACTTTGTATGTATTTTAAGCCATGTATAAATATCACTCCTAAATTAAATTATTTATTATATTTTAAATACATATATATATATATATATCTACTAAACTCTATAATTTTATTTAATTCAATCAATTTAATACACATTTTTATATTTATTATAAAATATTAAGTATGAAATTATAAATTAAAATTTATTAATTATATTTTATACTAGTTAGCTCACAATTTTTTTTAACAAGCATTGAGTTAATAAATCGGATATTTTGAGATTGGATATAAATTTTTTATATTAACAAACTGTATTAAATAGTTTAAACAAATATTTTTCCAATCGAAACTCCAGTAATTTGGAACGGATTTGTTTGACATTGATTCGAAATATACGTCGACGTCATCGAGTTATCCAACTTCTTGGAATATAAACTTATATATTACCAAACTAGTAATAACCCCGTGAGTATCGCGGGACTGGAAATATTTATTTCTTTTAATTTGACACTGATATTAATAAAATATATATACACAAAAGATGATGAAGGTTATATCTGTTGCAAATGATAAGGATTTCTTTTGTTGGACCCGAAATAGAAATAAAAGAACATCCCACGATTTGACCTAGTTCACAAATCACAAGACACACTATACAACACCTGTAATATTAATTATGTATTTTTTTTTTTTTTTTTGTAATTTGTCTGTATAGATTTTTGTATTTAATTATGTATTTGCTTTGTAATTTGTCCGTATGGATTTGGGTAATCAAATCCTTTATATTAAAATTTAAAAAATGTTGCAATCATTATTTATTAGATAAATCCCAACATAGTTGATTAACCAAATAACAAAGCACGCATATTAACACCCAATAAGACCATATTATGAAATAAACTAATGCTTATAGATTCCTAAAACCTCCCTATAGATAACATTGGTCGTGTACTTAGACGACTTCCCTTCCGAATCAAGACATAGAATCTTCAAGCATCCCTCCTTTTAACCCTCGAAACTGCCCCGTATAGCTGACCGTGTGTAAAGACTGGTCTGGGAAGTTACAACCCAACATTGGAAAGAGATTGACCATGCCCCTTTTAATAGTCATTGCAAAACACAGCAATACACGAAACTACCTTCTAGTAAAATTTATAGGCATTATTACATCTGAATTACTCAAAGTCATTCTTGGGATGAAAACCTTGTTCCCAATGTTCCTGCCAGATATAATCTCATCTTCGATTATGTGATTTCCAAGCCTAATGACAATCAATCGTGTACCATTACAAAACCCAGATTTCTGATCGATATTACGGAGCAAAACAATCAGAACACCCTCTTTTAGGACCAAACAATGACACAACATTCCAGAACAACTGAGAGAGTTTAAGAAATCTACTGAAACCAACTCTCCCTAGCCCCCTGGTCGAAACTCTGACTTGCATAGGCTATCTGAACTCAGATAAACTCTTGTATCTCTAGGAATTATATCAACACCCAAGTTTATTATACTTGAGCTATTACACATCACACTCTCATGCATATTACGCCCACCAATAATTAGACTGCTCCCACCGTAAAACATAGGCGTTTTTCCCTTTTCTGTACATTTTTACAAAAAATAAGGGGGACATTTAGTGTCGTTTGAAGACAAAAATACAATGTAAGTTATATATTTTCAAACTTCAAGCTTATACGTTTAGTATTGTTTGAAGCCAAAAACCCAGCTCACAAAAGAAATTAGAATAAAATAAAATTAATGCACAAAACAATTATTTAATTTACAAACCCAATGAACTTCTAGAGCGTTTTTCCATGGATAATACACCTCCTAAGTGAGAGTCATACTTGACGGCAAGCATATAAGGGGGACATTCTTTGATTCTGTGGTGGAATAATTAGAAGGATAACAGGTTAATAATAGTGGTTGCAACTTCAATGCTTGCCAAAATGAACATAATGTCTAACACGGTATACTTGCCAAATATATCAAAATAAATTGAGTTTATTTATTTATTTATCAATATTATTATATATATACAAATATAAACAATGATATTTGGGGAAGAAAAACTCCACGTAAATTTGAATCCACAAAAGATCTCCTCATTGATACGACACCACATGAAATTATTAGATGTTATCTAAGTAAATTTTATTTGACTATCAAAAATTTCATATTACTGTGAATTCTACAAAATAGTTAGTGTCCTTAATTTTTCATACACTTGCCACACTTAATTTGATTCAGATGCATTGAACAAATTGTAGTACTATTACTTAGGTAGGAATAATTCCTCAGTCTTTTTTTTTTCTAATAGTAGAAGGTAATTTTCATGGAAGTGATTACTGCACAAATGTTGTCAATACTTAAAAGCACGAATTCAAGAGTTTGTTGCATTCACATACATTTAGTTACCACAGTTCAAATCATCAAAACCTTACCTTACATGACAAATAAATAAAAATAATAAATACGAATACCTTATATCAAGAGACATTAAATATGAATTATATAAATAATAATAAAGTAAATAATGTATAAATGGTACACGATAGGTATTCCACATGCCACAAATTATTAATGCACAAATAAAATGACAAATTATTAATGAACAATTAACCTATGACAAATATAGAAATTTTAAAAGTAATTCCCAATTATATTATTTAAATTTATTTAAAGTGATAATCGGAAATATTCACAAAAATTTCATATAGACCTTTTAGTTAGCCTTACACTTCCGACTTGAAAGGTTATTAACATCAACTATTCAATTAAAAAGACCGAAAAAATCAACAAACCAAAAATTTCTGAAAATATATAGAAATTTTATTTTGGTTGTTCGTTGATAAAGGACAAAAAAATAAATTGAAAAATCCTTCAAATTCCATTAATAGCAGAACGTCAGTAACATTAAAACCTTGGATACCAACAAATATCTTCATAATTAATATTTAATCACACAAAATCATTTCTAAATAATTTTTTCACAAGAACCGAAGTCTGATGAGTTTGGTGAAGTGAACCCAAACATTTTAATGAATTGATTTGGTTTGAGTGCAGTGGTGTTCGCCTGCTTTGCCTATGACCGAAAACATGTCCGAAAATTATGATACAAACTACGATACAAACACTAATTCAAACTATGATACAAACACTAATTTACCATGTACAATTAAATCCGCAAAGATGGTCAGGTTGTTTACTAAACCCAAAACTGCAGGACCAAAATCAAAATGCCGAAAAGTTAACAACCCATATAGACATAGAACAATTTATTACCATAACATGTATGCATCCTCATTTATATAAATACATAAACAATATTAATCCAAATTAAATAATAATTCTGATATACAAATACTCATGCGACTAATTTGTCAAAAACCACCATAAAAGTTAAATATTATTAGACTTTAAAACCATAAATGGAAAATGATTATTAGATTTAAAAAAAATTAATTTGTATTAAATACTCCCAGTAATCATTTTCGTGCCAAATTATTTCAAGATTAGTGTTTAAAACAAAATACTAACTGCAATTTTATTGTAATTTACTATTATTCAATAATTTTCACATTTTCATTGAAAAGATTGAGTCAAATGCTCCCTAAATCTCAAGTGGTCATATTAAGTTGTTGAAGTTATGTTTTACTAAGACGTTATATATATATGTATATATATATATATATATATATATATATATATTTTGCATTGAAATGAAATATTTAACGACTCTTTGACATGGAATTAATTTAAACAGAGGCCTCTAGATAAAATAATCATCATGGGCAACAAAATCGTCATTTGAATTGCCAATTTTTTTTATAAAACTTATACAAACCTAAAACAATTTAATAAAATATCATGCATGGATTTTCCCTTATATAAGAATATAACAACAATCAAAATTAAATCATATAATTATGAGACCTAACTAAATTCATTGGATAAAATAGCATGGGGCATATAATTTAATTTAATTTCAATTAAATCATATTTATATAGCATTAATTAGACAATAACATCCATTCTCAATCAACTCGTCATGATGATGCACAAAGGTGTAAAAATCTAGTAGGAGCAAGATTAAATGTTTTTTTTTTTTGTGCAATGAACCCGTGTATAATCTTGAAAGTGTTTGATATTCACAATAATTGGTCGAGGATCAACCACAATCATACAAAATTAATTGAAATTCTTTCAAAACTTATCAAACATCTCAGTAAAGTAGAATCGACTACACTATTAATTTGTCCAATATGTAAATTATTAATGGAGATTAACCATGTGAAGGTGTAATTATTTAGTTGAAATTATATAGGGGATTATTTTTATGTACCTAAATCAAACCATCCATAATAATAACACTCTTGTCGTAGCAAACATCATGCCCCTGCCATCCATGTCACGCACATACAAAATTAATCTGCACACAAATGATGACCTACAATTAATCTCCATCATACAAAATTAATTTGCTCACAAATTTTTTTACAATTCTTTCATCACTTATCAAATATATACATTTCAAAAATGATCCTTTATAAAACACATTTAACCCCATACATTTCAACATATCAATTTCAGTAGGCAAGATGTGTCTAGGTTGAGAATTGAAAAAAAAAAAGATTAAAAAAAATTAGAGGACCGAAAAAAAATATAGAGAAAAAATTATGGATAAAAAAATAGGAATGATAATAATTAGGAGACTTAAACTCAATTATTTTTTTAATAAATACAATTTATGTAGCATTTAAACTAAATTGAATTTAACATTGAGTTTTTTTTTAAAGCAATTTAACATTGAGTTAAATACAATTTATGGAGCATTCTAATTAAATGCAAGGAAGAAAAATCATCCAATGGATAAATTATTATTATTATTATCATTCATGTTAATTGTAGAATACATTAATGTCAAACACCAAGTTTGTAAGCATGAACACGCCCATCAATTCAACCAATATGAATCATAATAATTATGATACTTAAACATAATAAATTTTTAATAAATACAATTTATGTAGCACTATTCATTAAATCCAATATATATATATCAATCAAATTAAATCGAATTTAAAACTCCACCCAATAGAAATGCTTAATAATAACACTGAATATACGGTATAAATTATCAGTAAAATTTATAGGCATTATTTTCCCACGTATTAAGAGCAAGGTTAAATGTATTTTTTTATGAAATGAATCCGTGTATAATCTTGCAAGTGTTTAATATTCACAATAATTGGTCGAGGACCAACCACAATCATACAAAATTAATTGAAATTCTTTAAAAAAATTATCAAACATTTTAGTAAAGTACAATCGACAACACTATTGGTCCAATATGTAAATTATCAATGGAGATTAACCATGTGAATGTGTAATTATTTAGTTGAAATTATATAGGGGATTATTTTTATGTAGCTAAATCAAAACCATCCATAATAATAACACCATTGCCATAGGAATTATAATAATTAGGAGACCTAAACACAATTAATTTCTTATAAATGCAATTCACAAAGATCATAGGACACCCCACCAACGAACCTTCCAAAATCAATATCATAGGACACTTATAAATTTGGAATTATAATAATTAGGAGACTTAAATACAATTAATTTTTAATAAATAGAATTTACATAGCATTCAAATTATGAACACGCCTATATTACAAAATTCAAAATTATAGGACCAATTATTTAGTTGAAATTACATAGGGGATTATTTTATGTAGCTACCATACACATAAATTAATCAAATAAACTAAATACAAGAGGACTTAAATCAAAATTTAATGTCATAAGACACCAAGATATAACAACACACTTGCCATAGCAAATATTGTGCCCCTGCCATATAACTTTCGCTGAGCCTCAATATATCTCGTAGGTAATTACGCCGAGTGATTATATTCCGTAGGCAAGTCAAATTCGGTAGGCAATGTGTGAAATATAGAATGATAGGCAATTTAATAGGCAATTTTATAACACAATTAATTTTTAATAAACATCATTTATGTAGCATCCAAATTAAGTTGAATTTAATACTCTAAATAATAGAAATGCTTGTTACTTATGAGGCTTTAAAACAATTCAGTGAGCCTAAATACAAATTATGGAGCATCCAAAGTAAATGCAACGATGGAAATTCATCCAAAGGACCGAAAATTCATCCAAATGACACGTCGCAGAAAATTAAAATAAAATAAAATTATGGACCGAAAATAGAGGACCAATTTCATAAGCATGAACACGTCCAACTTCATTCATATACATACACCCTCAGCTCATGATACCAACGAACCTTACAAAATCAAGACTGTAGGACCAAAATTAAAAAAAAAATGTCGGAAAGTTAATACCTCACAAATTCAACTAACTACATTACAAAATAGGAATTATAATAATTAGGAGACCTAAACACAATTAATTTTTTTATAAATGCAATTCACAAAGATCATAGGACACCCCACCAATTCCCTCAACTTATGAAACCAACGAACCTTCCAAAATCAATATCATAGGACGCCCCACCAATTCAACTACATTCATTATAAATTTGGAATTATAATAATTAGGAGACTTAAATACAATTAATTTTAATTAAATAGAATTTACATAGCATTCAAATTATGAACACGCCTATATTACAAAAATTTAAATTATAGGACCAAAATAAAAAAATGCCGGAAAGTTACCACCTCGCCAATTCAACTAACTCCATTACAAAATAAGAATGATAGTAATTAGGAGACTTAAACACAATTAATTTTTATTAAATACCATTTAAGCTGCATCCAAATTAAGTTGAATTTAACACTCCAAATAATAAAAATGCTTGTTAATTATGAGACTTAAATACAATTAATTTTTAATAAATAGAATTTACATAACATTCTAATTATGGGTACATCACACACCAAAATTATAGGACCAAAATTATACTATTTATCCGAGCATGCAATGTATCACACAAATGTACAATCCACATTAACTTTGCAACCCACCAATTCATCTACATTCATTATAAATTTGGAATCATAATAATTAAGAGACTTAAATATAATTAATATTTAATAAATAAAATTTACATAGCATTCAAATTATGAGTGCATCATACACCAATTTCCTAAGGATGAACACGCCTACCTTACAAAAAATCAAAATTATAGAACCAAAATGAAAAAATGTCGGAAAGTTACCACCTCACCCCTTCAACTAACTCCATTACAAAATAAGAATCATAATAATTAGGACATCACCTTCCTTGTAGTGTTTTATGTGATAAATCAAATTATAAAGAATGATAGTAATTAGGAGATTTAAACACAATTAATTTTTATTAGATACCATTTAAGTAGCATACAAATTAAGTTGAATTTAATACTCCAAATAATAAAAATGCTTGTTTATTATGAGATTTAAATACAATTAATTTTTAATAAATAAAATTTACATAGCATTCTAATTATGGGTACATCACACACCAAAATTATACGATTTATCCGAGCATGCAATGTATCACACAAATGTACGATACACATTAACTTCGCAACCCACCAATTCATCTACATTCATTACAAATTTGGAATCATAATAATTAGGAGACTTAAGTACAATCATTATTTAATAAATAGAATTTACATAACATTCAAATTATGAGTGCATCATACACCAATTTCCCAAGAATGAACACGCCTACCTTAACAAAAATCAAAATTATAGGACCAAAATAAAAAAATGCCAGAAAGTTACAACATCACCACTTCAACTAACTCCATTACAAAATAAGAATCATAATAATTAGGACATCACCTTCCTTGTAGTGTTTTATGTGATAAACCAAGTTATAAAATAAGAATGATAGTAATTAGGAGACTTAAACACAATTAATTTTTATTAAATACCATTTAAGTAGCATCCAAATTAAATTGAATTCAACACTCCAAATAATAAAAATGCTTGTTAATTATGAGATTTAAATACAATTAATTTTTAATAAATAGAATTTACATAGCATTCTAATTATGGGTACATCACACACCAATTTACTAAGGATGAAAACGCCTACCTTACAAAAATTAAAATTATAGGACCAAAATTAACTTCGCAACCCAGATTACGAACAACAATTTCTTCGCAGCGACTTAAATCACGGGGTAGATTTTGGACAGATTAACACGAATTTATAATTAGGAGATTTGAATTTTTAACAAATATAATTGACGTAGCATTCAAATTAAAACGAATTGATAAAATTATTTCGAGCATGTGGCAAAAGATTTAAAATTGTGTTAACACACAAAGAGATGATTGACCAATTCGAATGCTACGTCAATTTGACCCGATGAAGAACAACAGACTATGAACAACAATTTGACCCGACGACTTAGATGTCAGGGTAGACTTTGAACAAAACACGCAATATATATTTAATATGCCAAAAAGCCGATAAAGACAACGACCATCAAAGATCCATTACGCCGAAACAGTTAACAAAAGGAAGAAACAAACACAAGAAAAATACATGAACAACAACTAAACAAAAAAATTATTATAATTCGAAGAGAAATAAAATACACTACATCCAATTTCGAAGACATAAGACGTGCGACGAAAAGTCACACGGTACAAACAAATACGAGCAATGGAAAAAAAGAAAAAGAATGTAATACATATTGACACGATCGATCGTACAATCAACCGGAATAACCAAAACGGGAACAAAGACGAACTGCAAGAAGATGTAATACATAATAACATGATCGATCATACAATCATCCGGAATCGTCAAGACGGGAACATACCGTGTAGACGGCAAGAAGAAAAAGAGAAAACTAATATGAGGCTAGAACTATGATGAAAAAATAGAATGACAAATGATCAAATTTATAGGAAAAATTGCCAAAGATCTACGGCTAAGATTAAACATAAAATGAATCAACGGCCAAGAAAGTTGGACACCTCAAACCAATATGGAGCAAAGGATGTTGGAATGGGTGAATTTAAATGATGCCACATAGTCAAATTTTGCTTTGCAAATATAAAGAATTTTATTGATTTGATTTGATATAATGGGGTTATTTATGCAAATATTACGAAATGGGCCTATATTAACTCCGTGCTTAAATGAGCTTGCTCTAGGGCCAAAAATATGAGCTCATTAACTTTCGGCCCAGGTTATTTGCACTAGCCTCTATGTTAAAGACACTAACCGGATGAATACACTAACTTTTTTCGGAAATTTTTTTCGAATTTTTTACATTTTTTCGAACATAATGAAATGAACAATATTTCGAAAAAAAAATTCGAATTTTTTTGTTTATTTTCGGAACTTTTTTCCGAAAATATTGCAAATTTTCAGAAAAAAAAGCAGTGTATTTTTCCAGGTAGTGTATTTAACATAGAGGCTAGTGCAAATAACCGTGGTCTTAACTTTCCTTTTTCCGAACGATATCCACCACAATAAGAAAGATTACATACAGGAAGAAAGAGGTCACATAATTTTGAAATTTTTTTCAATAACCCACCCAATTACTATTTTTCAAAACTGAAAAATAAATAAATATAACAAGTATATATTTAATTCGAATTCAATTGGATTGTAGCAAATTATTCAGAATCTTTGGACGGTATGCGTTTGTATAGATATCACATTAATACTTGAAAGGGGTGTAAAAATGTTAATAATTGAAATAAAGTGAATATTAATATATAAATATTTTAATTTAAAACAAATATAATTAAAATCTCCTCAAAACTTCATTAAATCAATTTTTGTTGGTGGAGGAGCGGGACTTGATGTTTGATCTACTAATGGGGATCTCCAAATAATTGAGAATGATTATTCCCTACCCCCTTTTTATTGTAAAAGTAAATTTAATTTCAATTTAAGTTTGACAGATTTGATCTACTAAAATTCCTAAACAGCATTTATTAATTAAAGAGATTTACGATGTTTTGAAAATTAAAAAAATCATAAATTCTTGGCCCTTTTTCAATGGTAAAAAGGCGATAGGAAAATTCAAACTCAAAATATTGTCAACTCCATCTCTAAATCTCCTCTTGCCTGCAATTTTACTCATCCCCGCTTGCAGAAGTAACTCTGGAATTCCGTGCTAAGAAATCGCCCAATCCAATCACGTGTTGGATTTCTCCGCGACGGTAATCTCGCGGTTTCCATGTGATAAACTGATAATGCAAACCCACCCTACCCCTAGCAACCCCACATACCAGTGTGGAAGCTGCTACTTGATGACTGAAAGCTGAGACGCCCATTTTCTGATTCATCTGTCGCAGATCGTAGACCTAGAAAATTTGAAGTGAAAGGGAGAGATCTTTGGAGCTGGGTGTTCGCCGACAATGGCGGCCAAAGGGGCGCTGGCACTTGGCCTGAACCCTGCTCCGGCGATTTCTTTTGATCACAAGAGGTATAACATTTTACTTGCTTTTATTTCTCAAGTTGCTCTCATTTTCGTTTCTTTGACTGGATTGGAGTAGCATTTTTTTTAGGTCCTTGCATTGGTTTGCTTTTGATCTGTTACTCTATCCGTAACCGCTCTATTGATTTTTAGATTATCGTTTATGATCTCGGGTTCTTAGTTTGATTCCACCGACGGTTGATGAACTCATTTTTTAAGAAAGTGCCTTCTCTTGAGTGTTTGAAGTAATGCTGGTTTAATTTGATTTATATTAAATTAAATCGAAATTAACTGAATCCTAATCGAGACAAATGTGTGAGGTGGTGAATGTGAAATGCCGATTGTCTAATTAAGTTTGGCAGGTTTCACAGTTGAAGGTATGGTCTGGAGGCTAATTTTGTGGAATAATCGCAATTAAAACTAAATTTACATTCAGGTCTAAAGAGAGGTCTGAGTAATTTACACATGATATCATAACTATCAAATTCAAATCGAAGAAGGAATATTTTGTTCGGTGAGTAAAATTCCGGGTTGTCTTAAAGGATATGAAAGTAGCATATTTGGATGAATGTTATTTTAGTATTCTGGATTTGACTTAGTTTGATTTTAAGAAATAATTACTCGAGTTTCTAATTGATTTTGGAACTTGCATAAACAGAGATGCTTATGGGTTTGCGGTGAGACCTCAACACTTACAAAGATATCGGGAGTATGCAAATATATACAAGGTTTTCCGATCCTTACAACTCATTCTTCAGCTCAAGAATTTTGTAATTATGGAATTAAAAAACTGTCATAAAGTGGTCAATGCTATTTCTCATTTAACGTGATATGCTTTTAGGAAGAAGAGGAGGAGAGGTCAGACAGGTGGCAGGACTTTCTGGAACGTCAGTATGACTCTGCTCTATTGGCTACAAACCGGGTTTCTGACCAAAATGGTGCCACAAAGTCAGATGTTGAATCAACCAATTCAACTGCCGATGGTAGTTCAAAGTTGAATGAAGAGAATAAAGAGGCATCAACTGCAACCAAAACTAAAGTTCATCAAGTCCAAATATGGGCAGAGATCAGACCATCTCTTCATGCCATAGAGGATATTATGAGTGCTCGTGTGAAAAAGGTTAATTTAGTAAAAAATGTGCCAGATTCCAGTGTCAGAAAGCAACTTCCTCCAATTGAAGAGGCCAGACCTGGAAAAGGAGCATCTGAGGAAGACTCAGAGGAAGAGTTTTATGATTTGGAAAGATCTGAATCAGACTCGATTCAAGACACCCTTCCAACAGATGGTTTTCCTGCTTTGGATTTAGGGGTGGAATCTTTACCTCCTTGGAAGGAAGAGCTGGAATTATTAGTCCAAGGAGGGGTTCCTATGGCTCTAAGGGGAGAGGTATACTTAAGCAGATTTTCACTGAACTATATGCCGTTTTACACATTTTTTTATTCTTTTCACGTGATGTTACAGCTCTGGCAAGCTTTTGTTGGTGTTAGAGCACGCCGAGTGGAGAATTACTACTGTGATTTGCTTGCTCCCGAGACTGATATAGACAGTAAAAATACAAAATTGAATTCTGTAGGTATACCTGAGAAATATAAAGCCCAAATTGAGAAGGTTATCCATTCTATTTACCTATGAATCACTTTATTGCACACCATTCTGTAGCTATTTATAACTGTTATTGCAAATCCAACCTTATCACTTCCCCAATGCAGGATTTACCTCGTACGTTTCCTGGTCATCCTGCTCTGGATGAGGATGGTAGAAATGCTTTAAGACGTTTACTTACAGCTTATGCTCGCCATAATCCCTCTGTTGGATATTGCCAGGTAATATTTGTGCATTATTATGAACACAAATTATGTACCATTGAGTATTGAATACTATCTTGGGATGTTGACTACTGAGCAATTTTTAATTGCATTAATAGTGATTTATACTTTGGATAGAATCTAGGCAGTCTGTGCTCATCTTTTCCTAATCCCTTTTCTATTTGGTCTGTTACTTCAGAGATGAATAATTGATAAGTACCTCGATTTCCAACAGCATGCTATTATCTACCTCAATCATTTGTTGTCCTTTGGCGAATTGGTGCTGCTGATTTTATTATATTTTATATTATTTTTTGTCCCTGGATCCATGCAGGCCATGAATTTCTTTGCGGGCTTGTTATTGCTTCTGATGCCAGAGGAAAATGCATTTTGGTGGGTTGAAATCTTGTTCAATTTATTTTTCTGTGCTATGGTAGATCCGTATTGTCGAAATACTTTCTAAGTAGGTAAATGTTATATTTTGCTTGAGAATGTACTTATAGACGCATGGAATTGAGTACTTTTTATATACATCCTTCATCAGTATCTAAGATAGTGCTTGACTTTCAGGACTTTGATGGGTATTCTTGACGATTATTTTGATGGTTATTACTCGGAGGAAATGCTAGAATCTCAGGTATTTTAAATATTATTTTCCAGCTGTTCTTTAATAAAATAAGGGCTGAGTTCTACCAACTTATTGTGTCTTTCTGAAATTGAGGAGTATGTTCAAATGGCATAATATAATTAAGGTTTCTTGTGTTTCTATCTCTCTTGGCAGGTTGATCAACTTGTTTTCGAGGAGTTGGTGCGTGAAAGATTTCCCAGATTGGGTTCGACTCTTTTAATTAATTTTATTTTGTATACACCTTGTCCCATAGAGATTTTCAATCAATTATTGTTTCTACTCCTTATTAACTTTGTTTGTGCAACAGTAAACCATCTGGATTACCTGGGGGTGCAGGTGGCATGGGTAAGTGCCCCATGGTTCCTCACAATATTTATGAATATGCTTCCATGGGAAAGTGGTCAGCTCTCTCTCTCTCTCTCAAAAAAAAAACCACTTCACTCTGATTCTCTTAAACTGATGAGTTTAATCTGTCTTCAGTTCTTAGAGTTTGGGACGTGCTTCTCTTTCAAGGGAACCGTGTAATGCTATTCCGGACTGCCCTTGCTATAATGGAGTTATATGGTACTTTCTAGGGATATTATTAATCTGATTTATTAGATATTATCATATTTAAAGTTCCGCATTTTCTGAGCTTGTGAGCTTTGTGGTTTACAGAATAATTTATCAGTTTTTGTACAGAATGAAGCTTATCGTTGCTCAGTTTATGTGCAGGACCTGCATTGGTTACAACCAAGGATGCTGGAGATGCAATCACACTGCTTCAATCACTTGCTGGTTCCACCTTTGACAGCAGTCAACTTGTCTTCACAGCTTGCATGGGTTACCAGAATGTCCAGGAAACACGATTACACGAATTAAGAAATAAACATAGACCAGCTGTGAAGGCTGCATTGGAAGAAAGAGCAAAGGGAGTTAAAGTTTCAAAGGATACCAAGGGTCTAGCTTCTAAGTTGTATAGTTTCAAAAAGAATCCAGATTCAGTGATTACAGGAAGCCATAAGCCAGAACAAAAGGACATGCAGGTGAATGGTGATGTCTCACATTTGGACTCTTCGTTAAGCAATGCGGATGATTTATGTACTAGTTTGAATGGTGATGAGGACAAAGGTTCTGGTAAAGATTTTGAAGAGCAGGTACTCACTCGTTATATATTTTTCTCTAAATTCAAAATAATTATATACAGATTGTTATCCTCTGTATCCAATCTTTCTTTAAGCCCTTTTTTCCTTTTCCCTTTGTCTCTTTATTTCTCACTTAGGACCATTTTATTTGAAGAGCGGGCTGGTTTTAATTCATAACACTATGCTCATGCACTCATCATTTTCTAATGATCATCCTTTATTACCATACTTAACTGCTGCCTTTACTTGTATAATACTCCCTCCGTCCCACTATAAGTTTCCTGCTTTCCTTTTTTGGATTTCCCACTATAAGTTTCCTATTCCATAAAAAGCAAAAAGCAACACTCCATATATTAATAAACAAATACTTTCTTAAACAATTTCTCTCTACTTTTTCACAACTCCCCACTACTTTACATAAAAAGTTAACATATGGCCCACCATATATTAATAAACAATACACTTTCTTAAACAAATCAACAAAAAGAAACAAGAAAGTTATAGTGGGACGGAGGGAGTATTATACACAAAGTGTTAGCATAGAGCTAATTTTGAATCTTTAGTCCTTCTATAATTACATTAAGAAATGCTATTTAATTTTATTTTTCTCCAGGCAACTCTTTTTTGAAAATACTAAAATGATGAAATTTAAACTAAGTGGCAGTATCTTAAAGCACATATATCAACTAAACCAAAGTAGCTCGTATATGCTAATTGGGACTGTTCCAGTGTCATTTCTTGGTATGCAATTTCTAATATTGAAATTTGGCACGACTGTGTTTAAAAAAAAAAAGGCTCATGCCTCTCTGTTGACGAGTACATCTTAAAATTTAGAAAATTTCACAATATTATTTCTGGCCTGATTGTCAAACATTCCTGGAAAGCTGTTGCATTATATGGCAAGTTAATACAGTATATGTACATTAGCCATAGAAGGCTAACCCCCCACCTCACTCATAGAAATGTTGCTTTTGGCATTCATAGGCGCCTGGAATTGGGTTGCCTTATCTTTTTTTTATCCTTTTTCTTAATATATAAAATAGTAGTAATATCTTATTAGTATTGAAGCCATTGATTGTATTCAGGTGATGTGGCTTAAGGTTGAGATGTGCAACCTGCTTGATGACAAAAGATCTGCCGAGCTCAGGTATATGACCTTTTTTAGTCCCAGCTCCTCTTATGATAAATATCTATTTCCTTCTAGGTTGATATCCTTCTTGCTTTTTAAGTGTGTCCTTTTCTATTAAAAACTAATTTCTCTTCTTTTTTGGATGAGGAAAGTAACTAATTCAATATGACTTGTCTTTCTAAGAATGCATAACTACAACCTCCTAATCATGCCTCTTGTAATTCCTCTGTAAAATAAAAATATGGCTATTTTTTTGGCTCATGAAACCTAGCACCAAAGTGGAAAAGTGGATCGAAATAATTTATTTTTCAATTCAAAATATTTTCCAACTTATATAAGCCTGCTTGATTTGAACCCAAAACTCTATCTTCACTTACCGACCACATGCTTTTTTCCGTATTATCTGCTAAGATGTTCTTCGAAAAATTGTCAATAATTAAGACGTAAGATGTGTTTTAATTGCCAAAGTCTCGTTGGAATTAAAAACCGATATAGATTTTTTAATCTATATTTCGTGTATTATTCAATCTTATCTTCTAGTAGTCATAAGCAGTGGAGGTTTGGTTTTCAAATTCTTATACTATAGATACTTTGTTTTAAATGATTAGCACTTCTCATTTTACTGAAAAAATGTCATTTCATAGGTATATTAGTGGGGCCTATATGTTAAAATTTTAGCTGATGGGTTATACTCTTTGTTACAGAGCAGAAGAGCTTGAAACAGCTCTAATGGAGATGGTTAAACAGGATAATCGGCGGCAATTGAGTGCAAGAGTATGTAGGAAGCTTGAGCTTTTTTTATCTTTATTACTTCATAGTGATGCTTGTTGTGTGAAATACATTACATGTGCAGAATAATACAATGCTAGTTATTCATGATTTCGTTGGTGTATATGATTTTTTTTTTAAAGATATATCTTGTCTTTCCATCCATCCTTGAGATGTTATATTTCTACTATATTGCTCCTGTTATAAAATTTTGTAACTATTCAACCTGATGGCAGGGCATCTGTTTGTGGCTTTAGGTTGAGCAGTTAGAGCTAGAGATCACTGAGATTCGCCAAGCCCTTGCTGATAAGCAGGAACAAGAGAATGCCATGCTTCAAGTAAGAATATGCTGTATAACTCGACAGTAATTTCTCTTAGCTTAAATTCTTGCTTTTCTCTTTTCTCCTCAATTTATCAAATAAATTACATGCCAATTTTGTTTTGGTTTTATTTACAGATTTTAATGAGGGTAGAACAAGAACAGAAGGTGACAGAGGATGCTCGTATATTTGCTGAGCAAGATGCTGCTGCCCAGAGATATGCTGCTCAAGTGCTTCAGGTTTCTTGCTCTCTCTCATTCTCTATGCCCTCCTTGCCTTTTATCAGCTGTTTAGTGTGATTGTAATACTTGCAAAAAGAACCCTATGGAGCATTTTGATGCTTTAATATATCCACAGTATTTCCTCTGAAATCAAAGATTTGATCAAGTTTCTGTTCTAGGAAAAATACGAAGAAGCATCTGCTGCCCTGGCTGAAATGGAGAAGAGGGCAGTCATGGCAGAGTCCATGCTGGAGGCAACCTTGCAATACCAGTCAGGACAGAACAAACCGCTTCCTTCTCCTCGGTAATCCTGCTATTCTTCAACATATTATTGAATTGATTGACATTTGTGTTCTAACAAAAATCACGTCTGTCGAGGTTTTAAGAGAAGTTGAAACCAATCCATATAACTGATTTTTCCTTGTGGATTCAACATCTATTCCACCCTCGTTAGCCTCCCAGTGTAATTCATTCCTTGTGGAAAATGAAGCATACTCGATTATCTTATGTTTTTTTGCTTTGCAGATCTACGCAGCAAAATAATCAAGATTCCTCGCCTGAAATGCCTACTAGAAAGATCAGTTTGCTTTCGAGACCATTCGGATTAGGATGGCGTGATAGGAACAAGGTGAGTCATGCACACCTCTTCATGGTTTTAGTACTACTTGTGCAATAAACAGGTTGATGTTGCGCTGTTTTTACTCCCTGTAGTTAATAAGTTTGCTTACCTAGTATTTTCTCTTAAAACCTTACTAAAGGTTCATTAACCAACCCTTTTAACTATCAAAACTAATAACAAATTTACAAGGTAATTATTTATAAATGTGCTAAGTGAGAAATTTAATGTACAGGGGAAGCCTACAGGCGTTGAGGAGATGAATGAGGGGAAATCGCTGAACGAAGACGAGACGAATGGCCATAATGTGGAGAAGGTATAAGAAATGCAATGTAACTGTACATGTAGAAACTCCTTCCATCAATCGACTTACTAGTGGAACGATATAGAGTTTTGTTAGTATTATTCTTTACAGAGAAGTGATAATTATTACTGTTTGTTTGTTCATTCAATGAGTGATTTTTTTCACAGGGAACTTGGGTTTTAAAGTTTTGATTGAATTTGTTACTTCTTTGTTTTGCATCTTCATTATGAATGTATGGTTGCTGTTGGACAGAAACTTTCTAAAAGTTTATGTACAACTGTTATATGTCAATTTTGTCAATGATGCAACCAACTTGTGCTTTTATCTTTGTCCTTTTCCAATGCTGTCCAAGCGGTGGAAAATAATGTACAAATTTCTGACAAAATTTGTCATCAAATTAAACAAAACTGGGTGTTGCAGATTGGTCCTTAATTCATATTTATTTTGAAAAAAATCTTAAAGTATTTACATTTATTTCAAAGGGTCCTTCAAATGTTTTTTATTTTAAAAAATCCTTATAGAATTGAAATGTGGTTTAAAAGGTTTTTCTTAAAGTTCCGGAAATTTTTCTTCTATTATTTGTAAGTCAATTTAATTTTAATAAAAAAAAAAGGTTAATAAAGACAACAATTTAGTTAATAATTCTTTCGCGAAATGGTAAAATAAACTCATGAAATCATATTTTAAAAAGAATCTTTTAAAATAAACATTTGATACTTTAGCAATATTTAAATGCATTAATTATAAGGTCAATATTTTCTAAACAAATACTTATATACACCCAGTGTAATATACAACTCGAATGTAGAGTTGGTTTTATATGAAAACGCTTCATAATAAGCTTAACATGAAATAGTTAAACATTTGATACTTTAGCAATATTTAAATGCATTAATTACAAGGTCAATATTTTCTAAACAAATACTTATATACACCCAGTGTAATATACAACTCGAATGTAGAGTTGGTTTTATATGAAAACGCTTCATAATAAGCTTAACATGAAATAGTTTTAGAGTATCATTAATCTCATCAGGAGTATCATTAAACCTGCCAGGGGTATCATTAGTCCGAGTTTAAGAAAATTTAAAACAATCTTCTTGAACTCAGACTAATGATACCCCTTATGAGATTAATGATACTCTCAATAATATTAATGATGCTTTAAAATTATTTCATGATAAACTTATCATAGACTATTTTCATATAATACTTTGGCTCGAATGTATTTTTTGAACATTGTCGATTTCATTAAAAGGTGTGTTTCTTTTCACTTTAGGTGCAAGTAAAGATCTATTCTATTTTGTATCCATTGGTTGAGAGAATACAATCCATTTTAAAATCCTATGGATTTAAAAAATCACTAACCAATTTTTAAAAGTCACTTAGAAAAAAAAACATCACCTAAAGGATATTACACATTTACACTCAACCAAGGAAGGAAAAATCGCGAAATTTCGCCTATATTTCGCCGAAATTTCGATTTTTTGGAGGTCTCGATATGGATATCCACCGGAACAAGAGTTTTTCCAAAATATCGGTAAAATATCGGGAAATATCGGTAAATATCGGGAAATATCGGTATCGATATCGATATCGGTGAGCTGTAGTTCAAAATTTGCAAAATATCTGGAAATTTCGAGGAAATATCGGCAAAATATCGGTAAAAATCGGGAAAATATCGGTAAATATCGAAAAAAATCTCACTTTTTCATTTATTGTCCATGAATATTATTTTAAATCTTGAGAGGATTTAGTCACTAAAAATCACCATTTATTAGAAAATTTTGCAAGAAAAAAAGTTTCAACAAGCTTAGTTGCATTGTTTGTATTGTATTAAATTATTATGAACAACTATTATATCATTTTAGACTGCTAAGTATTTTATTTTTTATATATTTTTCGTAAAAAAATCATTTTGTTTGAGTTTAAATTAAATTTATATATATTAAAGTTAGATATAATATACCCTAAAGTTTCATGTTAAATTTCCATCATTTTAATAAAATTTCCATCAATTTTCTATTTTTTTACCGATATCGATATTCGATATCGATATTTCCATCGATATATCCGTAAATTTAAGGTACCGATATTTCCACCGATACCGATATTTTCATCCTTGCACACAACATGACCCTCAAAATAAGACAAGACAGCAAGAAAATTTAAGACTTTAAAGTCAATTTGTATTAACATTTAGATACAAGAGTCCTCATGTAAGTCCTGAAATCTTAAAGTACACACTGGGAGTGGGAATAGCTGGTGAGAATATAAAGAAAAGAAAGGCAAAAGGAGAAGACCAAGAATTAAGAGATACCTACACAAGAAAAGAAAAAATCTTCACAAAATCAACATGGTGTGGGTTTTTAACTGTAAATCAGACAAAATCTTTCGACACGCACAAAATTCACCATCCATTCGTAGAAACAATTCTCATCTCCCAAGTGACACTCCTTCATCGGTTTATACATGCTATCGTTGTTACCTTCTCGTTCTTGGAGTAGACGAGCCCGAGCTTGACCTTTGTGACTCAGGGTTATAATTCTGTGATGCTAGATAAGTTAGAGCCGTTACCACATCGGCCATTAGAGGCCTCATGGTGGGTTGCTCCTGTACGCACATTGCTGCAACGGCAAGAGCTTGATACAAGCCCCTGGCCGGGTACTGACCTTGGAGCATCGGATCAGCCATTTGAGAGAATTTCCTACGATCTTTAAACAAAGGCCGAGCCTGCAAAATACTCGCATAAGCAATCCATCTATTCGTCTCATTTGATTTGAATCTGAGCAAATATGTTTTACTATATGAACAAAAAACGAGCAGCGCTGCAATACAAGATATACCCCCTCCGTTCCAATTTAATTGTCATTTAGAGAAGAAAAAAATTGTTTCAGAATATCTATCGCTTTTGATTTTCCAAGAGAAATTAAATATATTTTTTTTCAAAATTTGCCCTTTTTCTAAATCTTTGTAATAAATGACCACCAATGATTCATTGATAATCTGTAAAAAGAGTATATTAGTCATTTTATACAGATAGTTATATGTATTAGATAACAGTCTTAAACTATGTGAAACATAAAAAAACAACAGTTAAATTGGAAGAATCTTTCAAGTCTTACCCATGCAACAAGATTGTGTTCCCCAGCAGCTCTTGAATTGTCGATAGCCTTTCTGCCCGTAATGATTTCCAGGAGGACAACTCCGAAACTATAAACATCGGATTTTAATGTGAGCTGTCCAGTCATGGCGTATTCTGGCGCACAGTATCCGTATGTTCCCATCACTCTAGTAGATACATGAGTCTTATCACCAACGGGTCCCAATTTGGCCAATCCGAAATCAGAAAGCTTAGGATGATAATTTTCATCTAGCAAAATATTTGAACACTTTAAATCACGGTAAATAACAGGTGGATTCGCTTGATCATGTAAATACTCCAAGCCCTTTGCCGCCCCAGCAGCTATTTTCATTCGCGTGTTCCAGTCGAGACGCTTCTTGTCTGGTGGAAGGTCTGGAGAATACAAGCATTAACTTCATAAACTGGTACGCACTAGTTTTCAAGCAAAGTGTACAAGTGAAACAAGCATAGGTTATTTAGCGGTAAACATACCGTGTAGATGGTCTTCCAACGATCCTAAAGGCATGAATTCATACACCAAAAGCCTTTGATCTCCATCAGCACAGTATCCTATCAAGTTTACTAAGTTTGGATGATGAAGTAGACTTAGCATCAACACTTCAACAAGAAATTCCCTGTTGCCTTGCAAACCATTGCGATCGAGTTGCTTTATAGCCACAATCTACACAATTCAAATGATCCAACTAATCACTTATACTGATACAAAGATGAAAGAGTATCTGAATGAACTCACAAAGTGCAATCGAAAGAACTTTTTTCATTTTCAGGGATCCCAAATATGTAACAGCATCAGCTCCATAACTTTATCTTGATAAATGAAACAAGGTTAGACTTTAGCCAACAGTTTGATGGAACTATCATCAAAGATATTTGAAACAGTTGCTTCGTTCTACTTGTTTATCGAAGATACAAACTGAATGAAAGTTAGATTATCTCTTAGACACAGAACTTCATTTTACAATTAGATACTAGAAAAGTCAATTTTACAAAGAGATATAGGATGTCGCAAACAAGAATGAGGCCCAGAGTGGCGAGATGATGACAAGATGTTGCATGTCAAACTTAATTAACATCTCGAGCTCAAATTTTATCCTGAGCAGTAATCAACTATTGACATTCAGATTCTATACAGATGCAAGAAAAAGAAGAAACCTGATTAGTGCTCTCTAGTCGTCCTTTATACACTCTTCCAAATCCACCTTCACCTAAAAGACAATCTGCTCTAAAATTTTTGGTAGCTGTAGCCAACTCAAGAAACGTAAACGTGTGTGCAGCAATATGACCAGATCCTCCATCTTTAGAAGCTTCCTTCTTTACATCAAATGATGAATTCGCCTTTAGTTTTTCTGCACCAAAAATAAGAAAAGAAGATCAATAAAGTATTTTTATAAAAAATTATTAACCAATAACAGTGATTTCCAAGCCATGATTGAATGTATAATGCAGAACAGCTCTTTGCATAATACAAATGATGCATCTTTTTGGAAGTTATTCAAAATTGCAGGAAGTCAAAAGTTCATGATAACACCAACAGTGAATGGCAACTAAATCAAATACTATAACTTATAGCAAATATGAAATAACATAATTCAACTTCACTATCATTTACAGTAAACAAGGCCCTCAACACTTATGTACTTTCATCAACCATTACAAATGATGAAAAGATTCCTCTTTTACCATCAACTGCAACAAAATGCAGCATTACAAGCAAAACACATTAAACAAATTATTTTTAAAAATAAACATTATCATCTGGAAGAAAACTGTAAACTGAAGGCATAATCTTTTAAAATGTAATTTTTCCACAGAACATAACTATTAACCTCGACGAATTAAACTTCAAATAAACTTGATTCTGTGCGCAGAACAACAATTTAAATAAAACCCCATTACAATTATATCAAGAAATACTAATAAACTGCAATGTCCACTCAAAAAAACTCACCAAAATAACTTGGATCAAGAAAATCAAACAAGCCCAAATCATCAAAGCAATCTTGAACCCAGAAAATTATCCTCAAATGAAATGCAGATAAGTAACATCACAAGTAAAGTTCAATCTTTAAAAAAAAAAAAAAAAAATTGAAAAAAAAGAAGCTCAAAGCTTTAGAATTCTGAGACCCCAAATGCACAAAATTCCTTAAATGTTTCATTCACTCATTTATTTCTACAAGTACCTATGGATGCGATCTGATCATCAGACTTCTTATCAAGAGCTTTCTTTGCCTTCTTCTTTGATTTTCCAGAGCAAATAAAACAACCCATTTTTGTTTTTCTCCTTAAATTTCAAAACCTCTCTGAATAGTATCAGGGAATTGTACTCTGAAGAATGGGAAAGAAGAGGAAAGGAAGAAGAAGAGAGGAGTGGGGGTCCTAGAAAGGGGGGAAGAGAGAGAGTGTCTGAAGTTAAATTGAAACACAGCCATAGGGGTTCATTTTAGTTCTGTTTTCCACCTTTTCGGCCTCAGTTCATTTTTTCACTGTTGGTCCTGATTTATTGGTTTATGCTCAACCAGCCCCTACATTCTTCCCAATTGAAATATTTGGTCCTTACAAAATTAAATATTTTTTGGATTTGATAAATATTTATTACACCAAATTTATACAAATGTCAATTATAGCAATTTTTTTTTTTTATTTTCTAATACATGGTGTAGTAATAATACAAAGCTAAAATTTCAACTTGTTTTTTTTAACGTATACTAAAATATATAACAATGAAGTAAATATAAAGTGACAAAATTATAATTAAGGCAAAAATTTGTGTGAGACCGTTTCATAACATGAGACAACATAAATTAGTATTCATTCCATGTTAAAGTGTTAATGACTTACTGCATGGTGCAATTATACTCCATCCCCTATCTCGTTGCATTAGACGGTCTCACACAAAATTTATTCTATTATTAAACTTTGTTAGAAATATCGTACTTGAAACGGACATAAGCGAAGATATCGAAAATCACTAGATTTGCTATTAATTACATACTGTATATATTGTATATTTATTTCTTATTGTAATTTTTTTTTGTCTTAGTCTTATATACATCAGTTGCATTGTGCAATTCAAATGCATTTTTTAAAAATTTATTCATATTTTTTTAGAAAAGTTACAATTGTTTGTACTTAAAGATAAATTTAATTAGGTAGATAAGTACAAACAATGACAACATTTTAGTAATAATAGAAGTGATTTTTCAAATATGCATTTGGATTGCGCGGTGCACATGTGCATAAGAATTTTACTCTATTTCCTTTGTAATTGTAGTCTATATTGATAGAGTAAGTCTCTTGTGCACATAATGAGGTTGTTTACACTAAAAAGTATAGTCTGATTACACTGAAAAATGTAGGTTGATTATACAAAAAAAATTACATTGAAAATCAATAACATTGTAAACTTTTCAATGCAATCAACATACACTTCTCAGTGTAACCAACCCATATTTTTAATGTAAATAATCCCAATTGTTGACTGAGTGCACCGTGCATCAAGTGCATATGAGACCTTTACATGTTGACATGATTTTCCATGAGAAAATCAAATCCTCTTTTATCTATATGTATAGTCAATGTCGCATATTCATCTAGTGCACGGTGCATTCACTCAACAATTGAAACTATTTATACTTTATACTGAAAAGTGTAAACTGATTATACTAAAAAATGTGGGTCGATTACATTGAAAAGTTTACTCTAAAAATTGATAACATTGACCCACACTTTTCAGTTGAGTGAGTGCACCATACACCAGGAGCACAATAAACATTATATATATATATATATTACATGATCAATCAATAATAATAATATTAATATTGAATAGTCACAATAACATTTCTTGTAAAACTTCATCTTTACTGAACCTACATCATACCGCAAGTAATCTTTTTGAATATGCTAGTAAAATTATCTTATATAGAAACCATAGTTGTAAATCAAATCATACTATCTTGTAAATTGTTAATCATCAACAAGCAAACAAATCAAAAGCATGCATCAAGTTTGAAAAAATTATCAGAAGTTTATTTTAATAAATAAAATGAAACTGAGAATGAAGGATATTTAAAGAATTCTAAGTAACCAAGTCTAAAACCATATCAGCACAATGAAGTCTTTTTTTCAACTACAAATTGAATTAAGTTTTCATTTTTGTCAGAGAATAAAAGAGAAAAGGAAAAAAAGAGATGAAAGTTTTTTATTTAACCAGTAGTGATTTTTTTTTTTAATTGCTGCAGAACATTCTATAATATTTGAATATGTTTGACTCAATTAATAGTCATATAAACTCCAACACATAATATCAAAAACTCAATAATTTTTCGAATAAACTCCCGTGATAGTATGTTTGGCTCAATCCATTTATTTATAAGAGTTGTAATTTTTAAGTATTGAATTGTAATAACATATTTTATTGGGGCAGGGATTGTAAATCCTCAATAACAATTGAGATCCCACTAAAATAGTTAGCTTATTATGCTCTGATATTTTTTCAGTTCAAACTATTTCGGACATGATTGGCATGAAAGAAAAATATGCAACGACAGATATACCCTCACATTTCTCATCTTCACAAGCATAACTGAGGGTAGAATTGTCTTCTCGCTCCAGGATAAGTGGGCAAATTGAACATGAACGTAAAGCAAATGACATAAATTTATATGATTCGCTAACATTGTATTAACTACATCTACAATCAGAAGAGAGGGTCGTATATTATTATAAAATCTCAGGAGACGCTTGTTTAGAATTCTTAAATGAGAATGAGAATGAAAAAATAATTTTCCTCTCCGTTTGATGAATGGTTGTCCTCATGGTAACTATACGACGTTGTTCTCTAATTTTGAAAACAATTAATAAAATTAGTGGTTGTTGGTTGTGGCATGGGGAATGAATGAGGATGATGATTATAAGAAAATAGAAAGATAATCAAATAAGGTAATTATTACTTTATTTAGGAGAGAAAACAATGTGTGGACCATCTTTTATCCTTAATAATCACTATCATTACCCTATATTTATCATCATTCTCATTATCATTGAAGAGTTTCCCAACCAAGCGCCACCTTAATATTTTCCAGACCCAAAATCCAAACTGAGCACAAACTTAACATACACCGTAAAAATTGGGGCGTTGTCTCCGAACCCCCGGACCCCCAACTTGTTGACCAAGCATCAAGAACTCCGATTAATTTTGTGTCGGGGGTTCAAGACATCTCAACAAATAGAGAGGATGAAAATGGAAATCGCAATACACACTCTTCTTATGCTAAATTTAATACTTCATTCATCCCACACGACTATTCTCACTTCTTTTTATGTGTGTCTCTCAAATCATTTTTTATTTTTTTATATATACTTTTTTTATTATTACTCTCACAAACAAAAAATATTTTATTTATGAATGGATTTCACAGTAACTTTTTTTTTAAATTCGTGTCAATTTCAAAAAAATAAAATGTATGTGTGTTTGTTTATAAAGTTTGGTTGGAATGTTCATCAGATATTTTCATTAATTAGAGTGGACTGCTTTCCCACAATTTTAATGACATTATGTTATTTTTTTTACTAGTAAAACGAAATTAATAAAATAAAAGATGAAATCTATTTGAGATACTTTTTGGCCTGCTATTTTGTCTGCAGTCACGACATAATCGAGGTTATTCAATATCTATAATCGATATAATATATTTTGGTCAAAACCGTGTTCGTCACTTATTAGCAGTACTTATATTTTATATAAATGGACTTGTATTTTACATTAGTTTAAATTTCTCCCATTTTTAAAAGAGAGAGATACAAAAGCAAAAAAAAAAAAGCCACATTTTATGGGTATGTATAAAATAATTCGCCGTTACTTTTTTATTTTTAATTACTTTTTCCTACAGTTGGATTTTGGGAGTGAATCTAGGTTTTTGTCACTTCTAATTTGAATCGAATTCTCCCGAGCCATTAGAAAAAATATTCAAATTTGTTTGTTTCGACTTTCCACGACTTAAAAGTTAAAAGTCGAATTTTTAAAATATTATAGGGCACGGTTCTAAGAATATTATCATTTATCCTATAAGACCCTCCCCTCCTTTTTTAATTTTCAATATACTAAATTTATTACTAAATATACCATTTTTAATATAATAATTTTATTTTCGATTTTTTTTAATATAATCTCATCACTCAAACTATCCAGCATCAATAATCAATATGTCCAAAACTTGAAAATATTTTAAAAAAATAGCAAAGAACTTTTCATTTATAAGAAGCCCATAATTCGTTAAGTGATAATCCAAAAAATACTCATTTTAATAAATCAAAGCATTTCTTACAGCATAATGTCATTTTGAGCCAGTAAAGAAATCAAAATTTGCAAACATTAATTATGTGTGGCTCAAAGTGGTATGAATATTTGAAGAACAAGAGATGAGTTCATTTTCAGTGACATGGTTTTAAATCACATTAAAATGGTAGAGAAAATAAAAACGAGATTATGATATTGAACATCAATTAAAAAGATAGAGTTATTTAAACTTTATGTTCAAGATTACTTAAGAGATCCTAGAAAATGTCGTGGGTGCTGATTTTTCATATAAAATTCATCCTAAGTCTATGATTATCTATTAAAAGAAAAAAAAAACTATGATTGAATTATTATAAGAGATGGTGTATTTCTTACAAAGTTTCCTTTTTTCAATATCAAAAATATACTCCACATGGTTAGCATCTCTTGTTAAACTTCCCATTTTGCTAAAATTGTCATCCAAGTTAAACTTCCATTTTCTTTAATGGAAAGTGAATGTTTAGCTCAAATTCAATAATTTATAAAATCTTCGTTCGAATTGTCCAAAAATTTCCTTAGGTAATTTTGTTTGAGTTGCTAGCATTGATATGAATTTAAAATCAATGTAATTATAAATTGATTTTTTAATACTACGAAATGTAATGAATTTGGAGCACGTTTTCTTCATATCGAAGATTTAAATCCTCGTGGAGACAGAAGCTCGGTTACACATCTTAAATCAATCCATTTTATGTTTTCTTTTTTGTGATGATTTTGGTGGTTGGTAATATAGATTTTTGCTTTGTTGCGCTGCGCATTATTTGATCTGAGAAAAAGGAAGTTGGCTAGTAAGCTAGCTAGCTAGCTAGGTTCATAATTGAATAGTATTTAAAAAGTTTTTTTTTTTTTTAAATTAATGAATCCCAAAACAAAATCAAAACGTGAGTTACTGAGTTATGAATGTTCTCTCTTTGACTTAGATATTGACATAAAGGACAAAACGACACTAAAGATTTATTGTCCCGAGAGTTTTTTCATTGCTTAATATAATATGTATTCACATTTTCATTTGATTTTTTTAAAAATAGATTGATTACTTATAATGTTTAAACATAAGCTAGATGTACTTTTTTATGGTTCTTGTAAATTTATTGGAGACCTGCAATATGAGATAAGTGTCATTTTGGATTAGTGTATATATATTAAGAAAACTATTAGCTTTCTACTATATATCAATTAATTACTTTGAAATTTTACATCGGTAAGTTAATACTATCTATAGTTTTTTTAATGACTTTAGGGTATATTAATTAGAAATAAATATAATTAACTGACATCGAAAAACGCGTCGATCAAAAATTAAATCAATGATCAAAATATCGTTTAAATTAAACTAGAGGGAGTAGGAAACTGCAATTTTTTTTTTTAATGAAAGATTGCCTTTTGTCTAAGGCATTTGCCAATTTAGTTTTTGTAAAATAAATTTGCAAATCTCTAACTTTTTTTTATCTCTTTTTCAAAACAAAAGCAATTTACAAACACTTCTCCTAAACAAATTAAATAAACAAAGACAACTAATTTTAATTTCAAGAACTTTAATTTTGACACGCACAACAGCTGTATTGAATGCAAAGTTTGTGATCTATACGTCTAATTTAAAAATTCGAAGAAATATTAATCTCAACATCAAACTTTAAATAAAAATACCGTGTTTTGACAGCTCCCTTTTCTTCTATTATTTTTTGTTGCCATTCAGAACATCTTTAAATGATTATTTTGCCAATTTTAAGTTCAATGTATTAATTTTTTTTTTTAATTTACAAATGGAAAGAGTAAAACATTAGCCAGCTGGGATTTGCTTTAAATATTCAGAATTTTCTGATAAATTCTATGTTGGGCTTGTGTTCCCATTGGTTGTTTTGGCCCAATTGGTAATGGCCCAGGTTAAATATATTCCCAAGTTTTGTTAATACACCCCAAGCAAAAAATGTCCTGTCTTTTTTTCTGGAAAATGCAACAATTTTCGAAAAAAATTCCAAATTTAGTATTTTTTTTTATTTTTGATTTTTTTTTTCTGAAAAATTATTAAAATTTTCAGATTTGTTTTTCAAATATTTTTTTAAATGGAGTGTATTAACAAAAAGGTAGGACTGTAAATAACCTTGACCATTGGTAATACCATTAATTTTTTTAAATGGAAATAGTAACTTGGAAATTAAATGGAGCGTATTAACACAAATTAATTTTTTTTAAGTAACCATGAATTTTTTTAAATGGAGTGTATTAACAAAAATTAAATGGAATAGTAACTTATAAATTTGTGAATTTTTTTATATGTAATTATGGAATAGTAATAGGAAACTATTGAAAGCGATCTATAGTTATTGAGGAGAACTAGAGAAAATATCAAACTTTCGAAATATAATATTTATCGCACCAAATATTGTAAATATTAACTTTTTCGATATAACATGATAGATAACGGCAAGTACATTTAAATTTTCTGGTATTCTAGTAACTAATATCTAATATAAATTTCCATATATCGAAATATCGGCATGAATAATATACACTGACATTGCTTAAAAGTCAGAGAAGATCTCATGTGAAGTTTGTTCATAATATGAAACTAATATCATTAAATATAATTGCAAATATCATTAGACGCATTCATTGATATCATAATAATTAACACTGAGATTTCAGTTTATAAATTTTATGATATCAATAAATACATCTAATGGTATAAATTTCATAAACTTGTTCATAGTAGAATTTGTGTAAAAATCAATGCACCTATGCAATTTTAATTATATAACGAAATTATTGTATTCCTTATCAATTACCACCACTGTTCTTAAATTAAATATTAAGTATTTATGAAAATAGTAGGTTTTATATGAAAATGATTAATCATAATCTTATTATGAATCTCTTTTAAAGTATTGAATATTTAATTAGAAGTTTCAAAAATGTCATCAAGAGTATCATTAATCTGAATTCAAAAAAATTTACAATATATTATCATTGATCAAAATTAATAATATTCCTGATAAAAAATTCGATACTTTAAAATTGTTTTATGGTAAGCTTATTATGAACCATTTTCATATAATACTTTGTTTGGGTGGATTTTATATGAAAATGATTCATGATAATTTTATCATGAAACTGTTTTAAAGTATTAAATATATGATCAGAAGCATAAGGAGTATTGAAAAATTGATCAAGAGTACTTTGTATTTTAAAATCAATTATAAGAAACTTAATATTATAATCCATATCAAAATCGCTAAATAATCATTATTGAAAATTACTTGCGAATATATAACAATGATTAGGAGAAGCAAACCTTTCCAATATTAAGGTTTTTATTAGAAAAATCGCCCTGTTAAATTATAATATTAATTGGAGTGGCTTTTCAATAAAAATATAGCTTTTCTATAATGACAAATGTAACTTAAAAAAAAAACATTTAAATTATTCGACACGATATGCATATAAAACTAAGATTCACTTTAATTCCAATTTTCAAAATTGAGTATGTGGGAGCGGTGCTTTAGATGATCACTATAATGTTTTTCTTCTAATATCACAAACTTTTTTTAATCTCACTGTTGGAATTTTTTTACTTCAATCAATTTATACAACACACTCAAACATCGACTTTTAATACAATTACAGTTTTTTTTTTTTACGGATACAATTACAGTTTTCAAACACCACAGCTCTACAAATATTTTCAGTGGATCCCCAATAATAAAATTTTATAAAAAAAAAAAAGGAAAAAAAAAGGGAAAAAACCCTCACTTCCCCTTACTTTTATTGAGAACACCTAAACCAAACGGTGCCTTAACTGCAGAAGCCCTAATTTCCCAATCTCCTCTGCTTAATCCCTGCATCTTAACTCAAAACCCCCAATTATACTGCCAAATCAATGCTAAAAGATCTAGAAAATTCAACTAGCATTCAGTTCTACTAGTTATGGCGAATGCCCTACCGCCTAACCTTTTAGAGGAGGCCATTGACGGCAAGGGCCGCGGCGGCGGAAGGATGATTCTGGTTGAGGACAGCGTGGAGACCACCGGAGCATTCGTGTTGCACCACTTACTGAAGCGAGCTCTCCCTCCTAACTCCTCCGACGTCGTCGTTTTCCTTTCTTTCGCATACCCTTTCTCTCACTACGATCGCGTTCTCCGCAAAATGGTAGCTTTCTCCTCTTCTTGTGTATCAAATTTTGTGACATGTAATTTGGTTTCTTCGTTACAATCAGATAATGGCCACGTTGGCGAATTTGCTGAATTTCACAAGTAATTTTTTTTTATTTTTTTTGGGGAATTCCAAAGTTCTAATGGGAGGAAGTTGTTTACATTGACAGGGTTGCAATCTGAGTGTTCAACGGGATAATAAGAGATTGCTGTTCTTTGACATGCTTAAATTACAAAATCTGGGTAAGAGAAACTCATGCGAAAGATTAAGACTATCTTGCTTCATTGTAAATTCATGGTTTAAATATGTTAGTTTAGTGCGAATGTGGAGCTGGAAGATGAAAGAAAGCTATGCATTTGTTCAAATTCAAATGCACTAATAAGCTAGAAATATGTGTGTGCATCATATTATGTTATTCCATTTGATGGCAATTAATTGAATGTTATCATATGATTAGATAGCAACCGAGGGAAAACCATCGATGATATACTTATTTCATTGTACGGAGAGGTTCAGAGAGCAATAGAAGTTTGTCTCTCACATGACGCCAAACGGTATATTACTGTAGTCATAGATGATGTCTCTCTTATGGAAGTTGATGCTAAGGGCTCATCCAACCTTGTCCTCGATTTTCTGCATTACTGCTACAGTTTAACATCCCAATTTGTGAGTTCCCATAAGCATTTCTCTGTTCTTTATCTTATGCAAATTAATGCTGCCAATATTGAGAAGAAGTTTTACTGTGTGTTCTTATACAGGGTAGTTCTTTTATTACTCTTAGCCATGAAGATGTGTATTCAACTGCAGATAGACCTAATCTGCTTCTACAATTGGAGTACTTAGCGGATGTAGTGATAAAGGTCGAACCTTTAGCTACTGGTTTAGCAAATGACGTCCATGGCCAGGTACATTTTGGACAAACATATACTCCCTCCGTCCCAATTTTATTTTCCCGTTTGACTGTGCGCGTAGTTTAATGCGAGAGTTGAATTTTAATATTTAAATGAATAAAGTAGTATTGACAATGATGAATGATGAATAAAGTAGTATTGAGAATGGTGAATGATGAATAAAGTATTATTTAAATGAATAAAGTGGTTTCCATTTTAGGGATGAGAAAACAAAATTGGAACGGACCTTTTTGGCAAATGAGAAAACAAAACTGGGATGGAGGGAGTATTATCTTCTGTTGCCGCTATAGATAGTGATATCTATGTCTCTTAATCTAAACGTATTGCAAACTCTACTAATAACTTCCATTTTTTTTTCTTTTAAAGATGTGAGGAGTAGCCTTTGAAAAGAAACTATTCCGCCTCACTTTGTGTTGATAAGTTTGTAAAGTATGGACGAGATGCATTATTTCCACCTTTGGATAATCCGTTAATTCGCCACGCTAAACCTGCATATTCCTCGTTAATTATATTATATGAATGTCATGTTGGTGATTTTTTTTTTTGTTTTGGTAGTTGACTGTTACAAATAAAGGACTTCAAGATGGATCTAGCAAGTCGAGGAACAGGATTCATAATTTCCATTTCAGGATCAAGGATAGTAGTGTTGAATATTTCTATCCTGGAAGCAAAACATGAAGTGATTGATGCTGTTCCATGTAAGCCAAGTGAGATGAAAATGACGAAGATCAAGAGGGGAATCGAACTTCAAGAGTCGAGTTCATCATTGGAGTCGATCATGTGTTACTTTGTTCAGGCTCCAGAACGTGGATGGTTTGTGGAATTGAAACAACATTATTATTGATCGTGCTTTCTTGAGTTGGAAACCTCATTTGGCGATGCGAATGTGTTTTTTCTGGATTTTTACAAATCTCATCCAATTTTGGTTAATTGACCTTTTTCTGTTGTAACTTTTGTATATCAACTGCACAATCAATTGCAAACACACACCCGATCCATCCTCTATTAAGTTATCGTAACTTTTGCTTGTAATCTATTCCTTAGAGAAAGTATGATCTGAATCCTTAAAATGAAATCCGACCAATTTTGCAATTTACTTGATAATTTTGAATTTTTGATACACTTTCTCTATTTTTTCAATTCTTGTGGCACTCTATTTTGATTCTTAAAAGAAGTACCAAGTCTAATATGGACACAATTTGGTATATTTGATTGCACGTTTCAGACTTTAAATTATATTAATCTGCATGTTTTACCTCTGCCAATTTGCACAATGTAATTGGTGCACATGAGAGTAACTCATAAAAAAAAAACAATAATTTGTTACGAAAAAATAAAGGAAAGAACACATATTTGTTTACCTAGTTTGTCAAGAATTGTTTACCTAGTTTATCAAGAATGGCTACGTTTAGAGACATACCAAGCCAGAAGATATTTCTGGTGTATTCTACGTTTGTGCTGTACAATGAAGATGTGATGACCCCTATTTATAGGAAACTCATGCATGAATGTACATAATAGCAATTTACTAGGATAATTAAGATAATATAAAGAATCCTACATCATTACTTGTAACTCCCATTGAAAACTCTTATAACCTCCATTGCTTGGAACTTCCATTGAAAAATCTTGTAACCTCCAAGAACATTCATATTATTTTATAACATAATTATTGATTTAGCTGGGAACTAATCCAATTCAGTGCAAATTTGAGCAATTCCGAAAGATGTATAAACTTGATCCACAACACATCTGGACATTTAGATGATACAAGTGTAACGCCATACATATAGTATCTAACATCCATCTCAGAGTGTGACCAAAAGTTATCACACAATTCAATTAATTTTGACTTGGAATTATATACACATACATATATATTATACAATTGGTATATGCCACATCGTAACAAGTAGTAGCAGTATGTTCAGAAGACAGATTGGCAGCTCTCTCATAGACCAACAAATGCAAAACTGTTAAACATTACATAGTTATAGAATCAAATCATACACCCACTATAGACTTATAAGACCATATTATCTTACTTACTCTACAATGTCCTCAAAAGAATTAAATACATTTAGGTGCCTACTTCTGCAACTATTATTAAATAAGTCTCCAACTGATATTTAATATGCACGTGGAGTTTACTTGCAAAGAATGACTTGCTTACCTAGAGAAAATGCCATTTACAGTGTGGTGAGAATCAAGCAGCAGCTGTTCTTTTGTCTTCATGATCATCGAGATTTAAAGCACGGAGCAACTTTGTCCACGATTCTGGGATTCCTCCAGGAAGTTCAAACTCCAACAGTTTTCCACGCAGGCGATAGAATTCTTCAACAGGTATACTCTGGAATTTCAAGATCAGATATTATTTTACATGGAATTCAAATGTTACATATTTATTTACTAAATACATATAAAATTTCAATATTTTATCTATATGTCATCCAAACAATCTAATAACAGCACACTAGCACATGGAGGGTTTGCTTGGCATTTTCATACATGCTCATATGTATATATTATATAGAATAAGTGGAAAGCCTTACAAGTAGATCTCTTATTCATGGTATCCTACCCACATACCATATCATAATGCTCCAAATATTCTATTTCATGAAGGCAATTAACAATGACTGTGTAAAACTTGTTGGGAGTAAGCATTTCATGTTTCAAATGCTGCAGATTCATAAAATGAACACTCCCTTCCTGTGCATGTTTCATCATATGCTTGATAGTGGGTGATGATCTCATAATACTTGCCGATTTTTGTCACACATCTGCATACCATTTTCAAAGAAGACAAAAAGAAGAGGGGGGGAAAGAGGAAACAATGCCCAAAACCAAAAAAAGGGAACCGAATAAAAAACTTGATAAAGTAGAATCAAACTATTACCAATTCATTGTAGACCCGCAGACGTTCTTTAACAACTTCTTCAGTGTCATCAGAACGTGTAATTAATTTAGATTGACATTGTGGAGGAGGAAGAAGGGGAGGCATGTACATTCTTGAGGTATCTTCTTCTCCTTTGATGTCAATGCAGGCAACATTATAGTTCCCTCCACACTCACTGCATGTTCTTCTTCCAAGGCATTTTGCAATTAATGCTTCTTCTCGAAGTTTCAGATTGATTACCAAGTCAATATCTGTTACTCCCTCCAAAATTTCCTGCCTCAAATGAGCACATAATGACAGACTATGATATCATTCCTCTTTTACGGGAAAACCAGGGACGGTAAAAACAAATAGTAAGGTTCAGCTAATTACAGTATTTTGGTTATAGTTAGGGATATCAGTAAAACATGGGAACAACAGGTAAGGGGATCACTAGGCATCTGCCATCTATAAAGAAACTTTCGAAGCAATGGCGTCAATTTAAGCAACCAAATACTCTAGAATAGAATAAACTTCTAAAGCTGACTTGGTTACAAACCTAGAGCTACTTTTAAGCCCTGATCTATGTTGCAAAATTTGCACAAAAGCAAACCAGCCTATTAATTGAATACTTAATACTCCAAGGTGTTGTTTCTTTATCATTTTTTTTTTTTCAAAAGTTAGCAACTTTTCAACTATCTAGATGCTATTGCTTACCGCCTGTCTTACAGTCCGAGGAAAGCCATCAAGGATAAATCCTGTCTCGCCCTTAGACTGAGCTTCTTCAAGACGCTTGGACAGAAGATTTATGACAATCTCATCAGAGATTAATTTTCCTTGGTTTACAATCTCCGCTAGCTGCACAAGGAAGGAGAACTATTGAAACAAAACCTGCATAATAAAATGGCCCAAGAAAATAATGCAACTCTGTCCATGTTAATGCATAAACAAGGATTCTCATAACCAAGATTCAACCTCGAATTATTCAATAAATGGAGTACTTTGCTTAGCTAATTAAGAAACTCCATTGCATAATTACTAGCATCCAAAATTAGTTTTTTTCTATAATCAGCAAAGCCAGATAACACCTCCGAAGCTGAATTAGGGGCAAAGCTAAGAACATGTGCAAGTTAAGCTCATACAACATACTACTTATTATCACTGAAACCCACATAATCAATTAATTAAACCAATACAAGGTTTAAAATTCAAATACTAAAATGATACAAGGGGCATAATGCTATGCTGTAGCTGTTGGATTCCAGTTGTTGCAGTAACCTATGATTCATTCACACACACATACTCGAGAAAAACGTACAAATGACAGGAGATAATGTAATCCAACTAGTTTCGGTTCTGCACGATAACATAATTGAGAACTAAACATAACCACAATTTGAACGAATTTAAGCAAAAGCGTAAAGAAAGAGACCTGAGAAGAGAGAGGGCCATGGGTAGATAGCTCATGGCGCACTAGATCGCCGGTGGCGATGTGAGGAACGCCGAGGAGTTTGGAAAGGCGGGCAGCGTAGGTGCCCTTGCCGACGCCCGGGCAGCCCAGGAAAACCCACTGGACATTTCTGCCCTTCCCCTTTGAATTCTCAACGGGAAGAGCTGAAGAAAGAGTTGAAGCGACTCGTTGTCGGTCAACGTCGGGTGATTGCGCGCAGAAATTTCGAACCGCGGCGGCCCTTCGCAATACAAGGCGGCTGAAAACCGCCATTGAAGGATCGGGGAGAGAGAAAGATGCTGCAAAGTTTATGCAGTGATTTAGAGAGAGAATGAGAATGAGAATGGAGGTACTAAGAAGGTTGACGAAGCGATTGAAAATTGGGCCACGAGGAAAAGTAACAGCCGAACCCGAGAGAGAAATTGATACACGCACGTGCTTTGGAGTGTGGGTTAAATTGTTTTTTTTTTCTTTTCCTTTTCATTTTACAGCATGGGTTAAATTGTGCTACCGAAACACGCAATTGGACAAATTTGCACTATTGCTTTGGTTTATTAGTACATTCACTAAAATAGAGTAAGTCTATTGTGCATTTAGTGTATGATGCACTCACTCAACAATTGATATTGTGTACACTGAAAAGTTAGTCTCAATTACACTGAAAAGTTTACATTGAAAATTGATTTTCAGTGTAATTGAGACTAACTTTTCAGTGTAATTGTGACTAACTTTTTAGTGTATACAGTATCAACTATTGAGTGAGTGCACCGTGCACTTGGTGCATATGAGACTTTGCCACTAAAATATCATTATTTTATTTTAAGAATACATTTTGTTTAAAAAATTATTTTACAAGAATACGAGGAAGTAACTTGTGTAACGTGCAATTCAAATGTATTTTAAACAGTAATTATTATTTAAGTCTATTTTACTACAAATTACGACAACTTCAAATTTTTAGTAAAATTAACCGATATTATTTAAAACTATATTTAATTGAACGTTGCACATGAGATTTTGTTAATAAAAAATAGTATTTAATTTGATATTTGACTTTCTTTTTTATGACGTTATACTCCCTTCTCCCCAATTTGATTGTCAATTTGACTTTTACATGAATTTTAATATAAAAATTATTTATTAGTATTTGTAGTGATAAAGTAACAGTAGGCATAGTTTGTTGTCTAATAATTAATTACAACAAATTCTATTTGTTATAACTAGATAAATATAATGAATTATTTTGGCCTTAGTTTAAATTCTAAAATCTGAATAAGATTTCAAAATTTCATTAGAAATTGTCTTCACTTAAAGAAACAAAATGTGTGAAGAATAATAATTTAATTTCAATACAATTAAATCTTATTCAAAGCATAATTTCAAAGCTCAAATATTTTTTAGACAATATCATACTATCAGACTTGTTTATTATATGACACGTTTTTACTTTTCTTGTGAAACCGTGAAAGAACAATATGACACTTGTAAAGCATGTAAAATGCAATAATTTGTGGCCCAACTCAATAGAATCACCATGCATTGATTGACACTATAAAATTCAATTTTAATAAATACTGATGTAAACCTAATCCCACGCTTAATTGTTTTATACCTATATACTCACATGCCTAAAGTTTTTCTTTAAAGGATGGTACAATTATTATAGAGATGATTATATTTATGGTCCCAAAAATATTTTTTAGAATTTAAAATCTGCCTTACTTTAGAAAAAACCCAACTACAATTTTCTTGCAGTATATTCATGTGTGAGACCCCCTAAGAATAGGAGAATCTTCAAAATTAAAGTAGCATTCTACAAGATTCATACATGAGGTCCTCTTTTTCTTGGGAGAATCTGCAAAAATCGAAAAGAAAATGTCTACTTGGAACTATTCTCCCTATAAGTAACAATCAATGATTAACAAACTTCATGAAATAGAGAGAAACAATGGGCACTACAATTTATCTCAAACAACAATCACTAATGTTGTAAAAACAATCTTCATACCCTACTGTAAATAGTTTTCAACTAAGAATCAACATCAGAAAGCAAGTGTGAAAAAGGAACAATCAGATTAGGAGTAAGATTTAATATGAAGATAAAGAAAGCTTGAAAATACAAAAAAAATAAAATAAAAAAAAAGCACATGCAATCTTACATAAACTCACTTCACACATTGTTGGATAAGCAAGAATCACTTAAACTAAGTTAAAAGATCGCCGCTATATCTGGTTATCTCAGCTGGATTCATCGGGAATTCCATCTCCAGCATGCCTGCAACCAAATTAACAAACCAACGTGAAGATCCATCCCATATCTCAAAGAAACCAATTTTTTTTTTTAACTTCGTTCACCTCCCGTTTTAGAGGCACAATTTGAGACGACAGTGTTAATGATTTGTCCTATTGCGGTGGAACCCTTAGAAAAATTATAGGTAAAAGCTTGTTCATTAGAAACAAACCTCCAAGACGTAGTTAGATTACGAGCTTTTCTGTCCAACTGCAGATTCTCTAAAGCAGCTGAAGCCCGGACTACATCTTCTGGAAGGTCATCATTGTCGTATCTCCAATTGTATTCGTCTTTCCTATAGCCAGAAGTAGATGATCCAGCTCGACGATCTGAAACAAAAAAGAATTTATAAGTACAACACCTTAATTGGTGATGCAGAACCAACTTCATAATACTTTTACTACTCACCAGATGATTGTGAAGCAGGAATAGGCCTGCAATGAGAATCACAAGAACAAGGAATCGTGTACAAAAACTTGGGATCAAGTTACGTAAGAGAAAAATGAAGGGAAATGATTATGGATAACGAACCTTCCCAGTGGAGGTAAACCCCCAGCAACAGATGATGAGGAAGGTCTTCTCGTGTTTCGAGCTTCCATGTTTGATAAAGATTCGGTATCCGGATTTGTTAATCTCCTGTTGCCACTACCCCTTCCTTGAGATAAATTCTGCAACAGCACACATCAAATTATAAAAGAAAGCTAAGATTTTGTCAGAAACTTAGGGCTTGTTTGTTTCGGGATTTAGGTGGGCGTGTGAAGTCATGACTTTACATCCACAAGATGTAAAGTCTTTGATGATAATAAAAGTGTGTGTTTGTTTTGAGATTTTACTTTATATCAAATCATGTGTAAGAGTAGGGTAGGATGTGTAAGAGAAAAGTAGGAAAAAGAGTGTAAGTGAGAGAAAAGTGATATGTAGGTAATAATTGAGTGAGATAAAAGTGATAAAGTGAATTGTATTGGAATGAGTAATAATATGTATTTATAGGTGTGGATGAAGAATGAGATGTAAAAATTGGATGTTACATCTCTAACTAGAATGAGACGGGGGCCGGAAAGTCCTAGTCCTGTCCGGGTGAATCCCAAAACAAACAAGGCCTTAGAATTTAGGAGATGATATGCACAATGAGATGAGATCTAGTGTATCCAACATCCATGAGATATTTGAGCTTCAAGCAGATGGAAATATCAAGACGCCACCAAATTCTAACTTCGATTTTCTCTTAAAAAAACCAAGTCCCATCAATGTCAATTGTTGAATACGCAAAGCATTATCAAAGGATTACAAAATGAACTCCCCATTAACAGGTTTTCCCCATGTAAAAACTACAGGACGAAATGTAATGTTTAGCATACGAATTGAACTTTATCAGACCTCGTACTTCAAGAACCCCTCAAGAACATCCAAAAGCAGAGGTCCACTGTCTCCATTCCGACTAATGTCATACCCATTCTTGATGCTAAATTCTTTTAATTCTGATTTCCAGGAGTCCTTTGGCTGAAAAAGAAAGGACGTTAACTAAAATGTACAAATAAATCCGACAATAGAACAAGTGACAACATGTGGAGTGAGTACCAAATTACACTCTGGTAAGTAAACTTTCAGTGTGTGGTTTAATTGAGCCCAATCCATATATTCACATATTAATGCAGTCAAAAGTCTTCCTGTAATCACGAGATCAAGTAAAAGAATATTAGTACACAAAATCACGCAGCACTTTTAATACAGTTTGAGAAGTTCCAAAATGCAATGTACTAAAGTACCAACAATCCTGACAAATAATCTTCCTAAGTTCACAATACTGAATTACTGATGAGAATCACTAGCAACACTAAAATTTCACATACATGTTACAAACAGACACTTATAATATACGTTAGTAGGTAAACATAGAACAAAGAACTTTGTTGAAACTAAAAATACCGGAAGGAGAGTTGTGGAGCTGCTTTGCACTATCATTGCAGCTACCCAAAAGTGCAGAAGGCAATCCTTGATCTTTCTCTATGACTCTATCTTCCTCTTCTATGGCTTCAAAGACACTAGCTCTCAGTTCAGCCTAAATAAATCGAGAAAAGTAGATCTTTCAGTTTAACCGACAGAGAATCACAATTCTTTCATAATTAGGACTGCAAATATGTGTACAAGGTCACAAGTATCATACAATATTTGACAATAGATGAGTTGACTGTTCAGCCAAATTCTTCAAATATAACTATAGAAGGTTTAAGGAACTCCACGTTTATTTAAATTTCTATCTGCTTAAATATATGAAACTAAACAACTAATTGCTAAATATGAGTTACTCATACGATAATATCATAATTCTATCATTTAACAACCAAAAACTACATGCAGGATTAGATATAAATAACAAATTTAATAATAGTCAGTCGCATAGTGTGAAACAAACTCAAATGCAACCATCATTAAAGTCAAAAAGCTTGTGAATCATTCAGCTAATTGCTTAAACCTCATCAAAAAGTCCTAGAATGCCCTTTAACCATGTCATGCAGACAAAATTGCACTCCTATATCTCATTTTCCAGGCTACAAATCTGAATCTGATGATATAAACATAATGTAAGATAAAATAAATATACAGTACCATATACTACTGGCAATTTTAATTTCTTTTGAAAAAAATCCCAACTTTTTTTGACAAATACCAGAGACCCACTTCCTAAAATACTAAATTGCCTGATAATTAGCTCAAAATAATCCGATCGCTGAAACGTTTGACCACCCCCATCTCCCAAACAATTTAAATTCCTCAAATCCCACATACAAAAACAAGGGAAAGAAAGAGAGGCCAAAACTGGGAAAATGAAAAAAAAAAAAAGAAGCAGAAATGCTCACACGGATCTTGGCAAGAACGCCTTTCTTCTCGAGAGTACGTGTGACAAGGGTTTTCAAATCCATCATTTGTCTCGTATAATCATCCATTTTCCCCTATAATTTCCCACAGTTTTTCAGGCCCTTCTTCTTAGCTCAAAAACTGAAGGGCCCTCGTTATTTCTCGAGTTTTGGGTTTTGATTTCGTTGAGTTCGAACTGGGAGTTGTAATGGCTGATGGATTGGTATGTAGTATGTACTATGGCATTTTACTATACGTTTTAAAGAGAGCTTTTTTCCTTTTCTTTTCCGATTTATATCATTGATTAACATCCAGTAATTTACTATCCAATTTGATGAGCTTTTACGGTAAGTCGCACTCTCTGATGTGACATTCTTTATCAGTATTCAATACGACTTTAGTAGGTATTGCACATATATATGTCTAACGGCACAGGAGAGAAGCTGCAGATTATAATTTGTTTACCTAGGTGGACAATTTTGTCCCTGCTTCTTTTTCATCTTAGTTAAATTTATACGTTTTTATTTCTGTAGTTCATTTATTTATACATCTCTTTGATTTTATTTTTTTAGAAACGAGTTATACTCACTTGTTTTTTTGTGTGTGTAGTGGTTGGCTGTATAAAATGCAATTTAACTACATTTATCATTTGAATTGAATATATTAAAATTTTAAAAAACATTCCCATAATTTTGAACTAATTAGGCCAAACCTCAAATCTTACCAAATGATATGCTCAAAGTGACGTCTTGAACAAATCTTGAAAGTAAAAGGGGATATGTTTGAGAATTAACATAAATAAATGAATTAATCTCACTCCTCCAATTACATTTGAGTTCAAATATCATTCGAAAGTAATACCAAATCTAATAAATATCCACTCGTTGGGCCTCCTCTCAAAACAGAAGGACTTGAACATTATACCTCTCTACAAATTAGACCATTCAATCTCCTCCCTAGAGAGGAGAGTTGAAAATTCAGTTTTCGAGCTGGGGGGGGGGGGGGGGGGGGGGGGGGGGGGACGTATGAATAATTTAATATTAATTTCCAAAATTAGGTGTGTAATCTGCCAAATTCGAAATTTTGTATGAAAAGTTCAAAATGGTCCGATTACATTTTTACAGTCGATATTTATTTATAACTTGCTATTTGATGATTTTATAAACTTAATTGATATTTGGGTGTTAGTATACAATATTTGAATATGTGTGGAGATTTGAATTCAAGTCTTACAATTTGCAAAAGTGAAGGGATAAATAACAATGTTTTTATTTTAAAAATTTTACTTGTAGGTACAAACCTGCAAGGTGGGGAATCACTTCGCTCTTCACCGAGTGTTCTATTATTATTTAATTGCACTTATTAAATGTTGAATGTTAAATATTTTGAGTCTGGCCCGCTATCGACTGACCCCTGAGATAGTCCAACACTATGTTGGCAAATGAGATAGTCCGGTCGTTCCGGCACCACGGGTTGGTCACGCCACCCAAGCATATACCCGGTGAAACTCCGGGGGCTCACATATTATAAGCAATTGATGTTTAGTTTGTGCAATTATAAAGAGGTTTCCCACTAAGTGTTTACAAACACTTATCCCTTCCACTTTAAATTTTTACAGATGCTGTGGATCCGGACGTGGGCGAATGAACTCGACAGGCTGTGAAGTTTTCTTAAAGTCTTTATGTTTTCAAGAATAATATTTTTAAATTTTGGCCTGTATCTTAAATTACGACCCGGAGTTTCACCGGGTATATGCTTGGGTGTCGTGAACAACCCGTGGTGCCGGAACGACCGGACTATATGCTTGCCAACATAAAGTTGGACTTATATGTGGGGCCAGTCGATAGCGGGCCAGACTCAAAATTTAACATTCAACGTTTAATAAGTGCAATTAAATAATAATAGAACACTCGGTGAAGAGCGAAGTGATTCCCCACCTTGCAGGTTTGTACCTACAAGTAGAATTTTTAAAATAAAAACATTGTTACTTATCCCTTCACTTTTGTAAATTGTAAGACTTGAATTCAAATCTCCACACATATTCAAATATTGTATACTAACACCCAAATATCAATTAAGTGTATAAATAAAGTAATTTCACACTCTCCACTAGTTCAGAATTCAAACTTTAAGATTAAATGAAATTCTCTCACTTAATAGCAAGTAAAACTGGATTGCAGACACAAGATCCATCAAGAGCAAAAGTGAGTAAAATACAACATTATAATTAGGAATTCAAGAGGTGTATAATACAACAATATAATCAAGAAATTAGGCGGTATAACTAACAGATTCCAGCAGTAAAAATGTGAGTTGAAAGCTAAAATATGAGGCATTATGCTCACAAATCCTGCTGATCAATCTCCTCTATCTGGATACGATTTCGTGTTAGCTTGTCATCAAGTTACAAAACGCAACCCTGCTAATCACCAATACAAATTTATAGGAACGAAAATGTAACCATCAATCATTATATGGAGAATAAAGTAACAAATTCGCACTAACACAGGTTAATATGCACACATTTTACTCCATATATCAGTCATATGTTAAGCTCCTCCAACGTTTAATGATCAAGGACCTTAAATGGAAATAGATTGTACATGTCAAATTAGAGTCATGAAGCAAAAGAACATCTTTAAACTAAGTAAACTAGACAGCAGTCAACATTAAATAATCAAAGTTCTCTAAGCTCAGATCAGACATGTCTAATCTGTTCAGATGGCATAAGTTATATGACAATTTTTTAAGTTCATGATTGAAACAAGAGGAAAGATGAGTTGAGTTGAATTTCCGTTCAAGCCATAAATCCATGCACAAATCATAAAAAACTCTTCAGCATCTTTCATCACGATCCAACTTATACAAACTCAATGGCTAGTTTCAGAGACAACTTTATTCATGATCCACAGGCAGGGGGTACAATAGTTTTCGATTTTGACCACAAAGGCACAAACAGTATCCATCAGATATAGTAAGCCTATGCTATTGTTTCCTCTAAATGACCAACTCTAAATCTCAGGTTTTTGAACACATAACCTCCGCCCCCACCCCACACTCGGATAGGCTCTTATCTGCAGACGAACACTCATGAAAAACTAGCATCGAGTTATAATCTGTCGAAAATGCAAGTTGTTGATACTAAGGAGTTCATAAATGGGATGATGCTTCGTTGTCAATACGAGAATGTGCATAACTTATTGAAGCAAATCAGACATATCCAATCAGATCATAAGTTATAAGGCAATGCTATATTGCTATGTTCATCATCTAAACAAGAGAAAAGGTTACCCGAGTTACACTTGAAGAAAATTACACCATACAATTCATAAATCATATATAACTCTTTCAGCATCTTAAGTATCAGCAATTGCATCATGAATCATACAAAACATTCTATGCTACAGTTTCCTTTTAAACAACCGATCAAATTGCAAAAATAAACATCACATACCATCGCCTGGAATCAAAATCTATTGGCCCCCGCCCTCTTCTTCCAGCTTCTTGCAATGCGCTTGCAGCAGCATAACCAAGTCCCTCGCCGGCGCCTGAATCGTTCCGACGACGGCCGATGCAGGGCTCTTCAAAGCCCCCAAAAGCGTGGAATAGATCTCTGCCCTCGTCGGTAAAGTCTCCAACGCCTTAAACTCCCCAGGCCCATAAAATTTCCCTTCGAAAACCGCCCCTGTGAAGTCATTCTGTTCCAATTTCTTCTCCTTCTGGAAAGTTCTGTACGGCTTCAGGGCCGCGGGAATTTCCTCGCTGTGGACGAAAAGCCAGGCGTTCATACCCTTCATACAGGGTTTCAAAGCTTCCCATTTTGTCCCTTCGATGGCTTTAAGGACGAGGGTATTCTTGGCGACTAAGAGTCTGGAGGTTTCAGGGAGTTGGGTTCTGAGTTCCTGAAATTGTTGGACGGTTAAGCCCTTGTAGCCAATGCTGGCGACGAGGAAGCAGTTTTCGAGCTCTTGTTTGACTTTGTCAACTGTTTCTTCTTTTTTGGTGCGGCTAATGGCGGCTTGGATGTTGGGGAGAATTGGGGATTTGGGGGAGAAGTGGAGGGTAGTGGTGCGCAGGGGGTTTCTGAAGTGGGATTTGAGGGAAAGGGCGGAGAAGGTGGCTGAAGACGGGCGAGAGGAGGGGAGGGTGAAGAGAGTGGCTTCCATTGTTGAGAGGATTGCAAGAGAGTGGAGAAGGAAGGGATCAATGGATTAGAGTGAGTGTTCCTTATCTGCAGTATGGACCTGGTGGGAACAGGGGTATTTTGGGAATTGCACTACCACACATTTTCTTTTTTCTTTTACTGCAAAAAAACATACATTTTCTTATGAATTTCTGCAATAAATAACTTAGATGATTTAGAACAAATTTTATTTGAAAATATAACTAGATATTTTAGTGTTGAGGAAAAATTGTATACTCCCTTCGTCCCGGAACTTATTTCACATGTAAGATTGCACAATATTTAAGAAAACACTGTTTGATGGGACATTTTACTTTTAGAGTGGTAAGAAAAGTTAAAATTAACTTTTAGGTTTGTAAGAAAAGGTGGGATTGACTTTTCTAGTTAAAGTTAATTGTTCCCACCTTTTCTAAATTATGGAGGGAATTCAAGGCATTGTATTTAACAAAAAAAAAAAAAAAAAGCGTCCTTGTTCAGATTTCAATTTCAACACTGTACAAATTTAAAAAAGGACACTATATTAAATTGATAGCTTATGTTTTCAACATCACAAGGTAAAATCCCTAAACACCACAAAGTCAAGAATTTAAAATTACAAATTTAAATACTTAAAACTACAAATTCAGATATTTAAAAGTACATATTCTGAAATTGAAAATTACAACTAAAATTAGTTTTAGTTCCACACTTCCCCCCAAAAGTACACTGTCAAGTTAGTGTTAATGAAGAATTTTCCCCCCAAAACAGCTTTTTTTCTTCTACTTTCCCTCCAACTTCAACCAATAAATACCCCAACTCATTCATTGAATGCTAAACCCTACATTAAAACCAAAAAGAGCAGCTGTTAGTTATCCAACAAAACACCATAAATAAAAACCAAAAGCAACAAATCAAATCTTACCATTAATGAGAAGAACATGGTGGCACAATTCCTACTTGGCAACAGCAAAAACAATGGTGCTGTACAAAATGGTAAAGTAAAGGAGGCAGCAGAAGCATTTGGGGTTTCAAGAAGAACAATCCATGCGATTTGGAGCTTAGCAAAGAGACAACTTGCTCAAGGTATGCATATCTCACTCACTAACACTATGAAAATACCACACAAAAAATATGTATTCTTGGATACAGTGAGAATGAAGGCAGTTGCATGGGAAAAAAGAACATCCATAAGAAGACTAGCTAAGGAGTTAGATGTTAGCAAAAGTCAACTTGGGAGATGGGTGAAATAAGAGATGATCCTACCACATACAAATGCTATAAAGCCCAAACTAGCAGATTACAACAAATTCCAAAGGGTGAATTGGAGCTTAAAAGCATTGGCCATAGATGGGCTGAATTCAGATGAAATCAAGTTTTCATCTATGCATAATGTAGTGCACATTGATGGAAAATGGTTTTTTATGACTAAAGAATGTGCAAGAATGTATAAACTGCCTGGAGAAGATGATCCATATAGATCATGCCAAAGCAAGAGGTTCATTCCAAAGGTAATGTTTATGGGAGCAGTATCTAGACCACAATATGAACATGGGCAATTGGTATTTGATGGGAAAATTGGGCTTTGACCATTTACACATAAAGTTCCAGCCCAAAGAAACTCAAAAAATAGGGCAAAAGGTACTTTGGAGACCAAACCCATTGATTCAATTACAAAAGCAGTAATCAAAGATTGTTTGGTGAATAAGGTAATGTTTATACTGTCAGAAATTTATTCATCATCCAGTAGGCAGCAATGTTAAGTCTCCAAAATAGGGGCTAAGCCACCTATTGGTTACATTAATCATGCTAGTTCATTCATTTTTTACAGGTAATACCAGCTATTAAAGCAAAGTGACCTCCAAATGCAAGTAAAACCATCTTCATACAACAAGATAATGCAATGCCACATATAGACAACAATGATCCAGACTTCAGAGCAGCTGCAAGCTCAGATGGGTTCAACATTGTACTTATATGCCAACCACCCAATTCCCCAAGTATTCAGTTTATCACTGAAACTGTGCAAGAGGGTGGGATAATTTATGATATTAGCAACCTACTGATGTGGTTGGGATATTGAAGACAGTTAGCTTAGGTATTCACTTTTGTAATGTTTACAGCATAGACTTAGGACCACATATGTTTCTTTTTTACATGTAAGGAGTGGTTTAGGCTATAAACATTAATGTATTTAAGTTTCTTTTTGTATATGTACCCTCATAAGGTATTTTCATCATAGGGTACATGTCTCCAAACTAGAAAGAACCTAGTGGTGACTAAGGGACATGTATTAGTCTCCAATTAAGGGTGAAAAACCTAATGGTGACTATTGTACATGCACTAGTCTCCAAACTAGGAACAACCTAGTTGTGACAAACAATCAACCAACTAACAAGTACACTGTCAACTCTAAGTACCCTCAGGAAACACAATAAAACAACCTTCACTGGGACTTATTTAACCAAAATAGGGGAGAATTTCATCCCATGGCCACATATAAAGCTCAAAGGGGACAAAAGAATGCAAGTTTTCACATATACAGCTCAAAGGACCCAAAATAACTCTGTTTTTCCACACAAACAACTCAAATAGGCCACTGATATTCAAGGCTCAAGGTATATACAGCTGAAAGGGCCAAAAGAATTCAAGTTACCACATATTCAACTCAAAGAAATGCAAGTTTTCAAATATACAGCTCAAATGGGCCAAAAGAAATGCAAGTTTTCACATAAAAACCTCAAAGGGGCCAAAAGAAATGCAAGTTTTCAAATGTAAAACTCAAAGGGTATTTTGGAAATGCAAGTTTTCACATAAAAAACTCAAATGGACCAAAAGAATGCAAGTTTTCACATAAAAAGCTCAAATAGGCCACTGATATTCAAGTCTCAAGGTATATACAACTGAAATGGCCAAAACCCTGCAAGTTTTCACATAAAAAGCTCAAAGAGGCCAAAAGAATGCAAGTGTACAAATATACAGCTCAAAGGGGCCAAAAGGTAATGCAAGTTTTCACATAAAAAGCTCAAAGAGGCCAAAAGAATGCAAATTTTCAAATATACAGCTCAAAGGGGCCAAAATAATGCAAGTTTTCAAATATACAGCTGAAAGGGGCCAAAATAACTCTGATTTTCACATAAAAAGCTCAAAGGGGCAAAAAAAATGCAAGTGTACAAATATACAACTCAAAGGGGCCAAAAGGTAATGCAAGTTTTCACATAAAAAGCTCAAAGAGGCCAAAAGAATGCAAGTTTTCAAATATACAGCTTAAAGGGGCCAAAATAACTCTGATTTTCACATAAAAAGCTCAAAGAGATCAAAAGAATGCAAGTTTTCAAATATACAGCTCAAAGGGGCCAAAATAACTCTGATTTTCACATAAAAAGCTCAAAGGGGCCAAAATAAATGCAAGTTTTCACATATACAACTCAAAGGACCCAAAATAACTCTGATTTTTCCACATATACAGCTCAAAGACCCACTCTTATTTAATTTTTCACATAAAAACCTCAAAGGATCAAACCACAACAACATGCAACAACTAAAATCAACAGATCGAACCACAGACTAAACTAAACTAAACATTTCGAATCACATCAATAACTACACTCAACAGTTCGAGACTCAGCAACAAATAAAATCAAGAGATCGAGCCACAACAACAACTAAATGAAACAAATCGAAACACAAGGGTAAAGTAAAGTACTGTTGGTCCCGGTACAAGACTGAGGAATACGTGTATGGGGGGGGGAATACACGTATACCGATTTTTTATACTTAAACTGACTGAGTCCCCTTCACTCAGAGTGGTAAAGAACTAGGAGCTGATAATACACCCACTGACTACACTTGGTGCGGGTCAGTTGGCTAACTATCAGTTCAAGTTCAGTGCGGAAATGTTTGAGCCCTGATAGTTTAAAGTCCTGTTTAGTTTGCTTTCTGAAAACTTGTTTTACTCAAAACTTAGAAGTGTTTAGCAAGGCAGTGTTCTTTAGAAGATCAGGTTGATTGATTCAGACCTGATAAGCTTGAATGCAATGAATGAATAAGTAATATGGCAGGTATGCACAATATCAAAGCAGTAAGAACACAAGGAGTTTAACGTGGTTCAGAGTCTCAAGCTCCTACGTCCACGGCCTGACTTAACAGGAAATCCACTCAAGGGATTCTTGTTTTTAACGTGCCAAGGTGCACCAAGACCAGTTACCTCACTGATCTATACAAACTCCTCTTACTATCACACTAACCGACTTACTCCCAACAAGCCTAACTTAGGGTTTTGGTTTCAGTTTGGATTCCAACTAAGTTGAGATTATCCTTACAAGGCAAAGCTGTGCTAAGGATTGGATAATCTCTCTAAGCTTAAGATAATTCTAATTAGCTCTTGGAATACAGAATAGCTCTCAGTTGCTAAGAAACACTTGGGAAATTTAGAAGGTTTCGAGTGTTTCTCTTAAAGGCTGAATGCTTTGATTGCTTGAGAGTTTTGAGTAATTTCTGGCTTGGAAATTTCCCGTAACCTTGAATGGGTTCAAGGCCTTCTGTATTTATAGGTGGTTTTGAAAAACTATCCGTTGGAGAGATAGCCTTCTAGCCATCTATGTAGAGTGGCTTCAAACGGACATATCTCTATGCAGCAGCCGCCTTTGCATGGATTTGGTATTTGCATTTAATGCACATTAAATGCTTGCCCGTTGAATATGCAGTCTGAATTCAGTCTCTGTGTCAGGTTCCGTACGTGCGTGTCCTCCTCGGATTGGTCCACGTCATCAGGTTGGTGAGAATGTCAGAACTTATTCCAGAGCTTCAGGCTTGTCTTATTAAGTTCATTTTGTCTTGAGCTCACCGGTCTTGTCCTGACGCTGAAATTCCTTTTGCATTGCTTGGCTCTACTCCAAGTCTTCCCATTTACTCAGTGACAACCTGTACCCTTCAGGACTGAGTTAGTAATGACCTCAGGGTCATACTCTTCATCACTGACACTTACTCAGCCAGCTTAGAAGACTGCCATAAGTTCAGGATGGTGCTCTTCGTCTTCAGGCTCTGAGTCTTGATTGTCTCCAGTGAGTTCTCCTCTTACTGAGTACCTGTGAAGTGTAAAATGACTAAGTACTAATCCTAACCAAGACTAGCCTGACAAAGACAGATTAAGGCAATCATCTTTTCAGGGGCTTTTGGGATCTAAATCAAAACTGACAATGTCCCAACAATTTCCCCCTTTTTGATGATGCCAAAACACTGAAAAGATCCTCAAAACACTTAGAGGAAATAGGACACTCCTATCTATAAGATAAGACAGTGTTAGAGCAATTCTTGATAAAGTACAGAATTTAAACAAGCCAAAAAGACAATGAGTTTTTGTCTGTGGGCAAAAGTGATAGATTTCATTGATAGATGTGGAAATGATTACAATGAATCTAATCTATTACAAAGAAGCCTGTGAACACCTAGACTAATCTCATCTCAGGCTTGAGTCCATATCCAGCATAAACTCTTGCCTTTAGCTCGTCAAGTCTTCCAGGTTGGTTCACATATCCTTCAGTTCTAGCTATCTTCAAGACTTCCATCATTATGGCCTTAGTGTCATGCTTTAGAGTTCCAGGAATTAAGGGAGGAGCTCGAATGATGAACTCAGGAGCCTTCACTTGGACTTTAGCTGCCTCAGCCTCCTCCAAGATCTTCTGAAATAGCTCAGGATGATTGTCCATCATATAGTCAGTGAAGTGGGCATCAATATCGTCAGTGTCGCCCCATTTCTTCACAACGAACCATAGCCTGACAAATTCATCCCTTGCATCAGTCCAAAACTCCTTTAAAGTCTCTGAGACGAACTCATCAACAAAAGCTTCCCTTGCTCCTGATTCTGGCCTACTGACTTGAAGAATTGTTGCCTTCCTAACTGTTGGCTTCTTTCTGTACTTCCTTGGCTCAGGCTTCGCCTTCTTCCTCCTTAGCAAGCTGATCACTGCATCATCTAGTTCACGTTGTTGAAGCTCAGTGATATCCGTCAGCTTTTCAACCTTCTTCTCCAAAATGCGCATCTTCTCCTTCTGAGCAATTTCAGCTCTGCGCATAGCCTCAGTCTTTTCAGGTTGATCTCCCCATGCTTCAGCACATAGCTCCGCAACTAACTCACCTGAGTAAGTGATGGGATTCTTCCTTGAGCTCATGGGTGATGATCTTTGGACTGGCTCAGGTTGTTGCTTTGAAGGTTCATTATCCTTTGCCTTTGTTGCCTCCTCCCTCAGCTTGGCAACTAATTGTTCTCCTTCCTTCTCCACTGCCGCTAACCTAGCTGACTTCCTTACCCTTAGAATATTTCCATCAGGATTGGCTTCAGGATCAGCTAGGACGATTTCTCCTTGACTAACTGCCTCAGATGCCTCAGGGCGGGATCTTTTCTTCTTCTTTTCCCCCTTTTTGGCATCATCATTGGCCTCAGATGGGAATGCGTCAGATCCGCTGTTGATTACGAAGGAAGCTAGGGAATGGAAATCATTGATTCCCTCCTTCAATAACTCAACTCCCATTGAAATCCCAGTCCCTGCAAAGGATACGGAACTGATGGCAGCATTGACTTTCTTCTCAAAGACCTCCATAGAGAGTTGGAGACTTTGTTCAGCCTTGGTGATCCTTTCTTCCACCTTCGAGGACTCACCGCTGACTCTGCTAACCTCAGTCAGTATCTTCACAGACTCCTCAGTGGCTTTAGCCAAAATGTCCGCCACTGATTGAGATGTGCGATCCAGCTTCCCTGACTCCAGCTCCAACTTGGACGCTGAGTCCTCCAAGGCCTGAGTGACAATAGCTCCAGTCTGAACTGCAAGCCTGTCCACTGCCTGATTCATCTTTTCGTCCCTGATCGCATCTCTCTCTTCAAGTTTCTTGAGAGTGTCCCTGAGCATCTTCTTTGTGCGCTTCCTCTCATTCTTCACTGACTTGGCCGTGTCAGTCATTGTGCGTTTTAACAAGATCAGCTCCCTGTTGGCAAGGGTGTTGTAAGCTGACTTTGTCCACCTGATGTGTTTCGCCAGGGCTTTGGAGTCTTCATCTTTTTCAGCACGTAGCCTCATTACCTCCTCCTGAAGTTCAGCTAGATTTTCCGAGGTTTTCTCCTGTTTGACCTCCACTATGCTTGAAAACTCAGCACGGCCGACCCCGGTTATGACCACATCTTCATCATCAGCGGCCTCCTCAGTGATTGGCTGCTTTCCCTTGTCAGCCCCTGCAGCATCAGTCCCTTCTTCTAGGTACACTGAAGGCAGTTGTGAAGTAGTCATAGCCGCCTCCTCAGGCTCAGCTAAGCTAACTTGAACCTTAGGAACTTGTCCTTCGGAACTGAGAGTCTCCTTGAATGCCTCAACATCTTCCTCTCGTGTCTCAGGGCAGGGAGTCCATCTCATCTACTTCCCTTGCAGTCTCTTCCACTGCCTTTTCCACAGCTCCACCTTGAGCGTCATCATCGTCCTCATCATCCTCCTTCTCTTCAACGGAGAGAAGATCAGCCTTGCTTTTGGCCATCATTTCAGCCACAAGCTTCTTCAGGTTGTCGAAGTTCAAAAGTTGAAGCCAGCTTGTCAGGCCAAAGAATGAGCAGATCTTGGCCTCCTCCGTCTCCCAATGTTCCCAGCCGCGTGCGTCTACTAGCATATGTTGCTCCTGCATGTTTGATTGTTTAAAGTCCAACCAAACTTTGAGCTCCACCACATATGCCAGCAATTCAGTGTATTTGTACAGCCCAGGCCAGCACTTTCCTGCCTACTCCGTGGCATTCCCCCTGAGTGTATTCTCCAGTATACCTCCCGCCATATGCTCATCCAGCTCCTCCTCCTCTATTTCAAGGAACACATCCTCTTCTGTTGAAATAGATTTGGGACAGTCTTTGGGATTGGGGTATGAGGGAAAATCTGAAGGGTTGGGAAGGTTTGGCTCGGCTAACTGGTCAGGCTCAATTGTAGGTGAGGTTGATGGCACTGACTCAGTGGGGTAATTTGGCTCTGAAGGTTGGGGGAGTTGGGGAGTTTGAGGTGTGGGGTCAGGGATGAAAGGTGTTTGGGTTTCAGGGTGTGGGGGTGTTTGTGTGGATGCTGTCTCAGGCTGCAATGACTCAGCCGTCTCGACAGTCTTTCTCACCTCCTCTAAGTCAGAGGCTCCAGGAGAGCTTGACTTCTCCCTCTCACTCAATTCAGGGAGTTTCTTAGCAGGAGACTTCTTTACTCCCCTCC